>CAIGRN010028448.1:0-18532 GCA_903798345.1 Fraxinus anomala
CAACCACCATCAAATTTGCAGGCAGCTTTGAGTTGTTGAATATCGTCCATGTATTTTCAGATTTATCTTGTCATCTAACCTAATACAGCCCACCAACAATTAACAACTGCAAAATCAGTCCCCATCTTCCGTCCACCTCTGCGTTCACCGATTCACCTCTCCATCGCTACTGTTGCTACAACAAATTGCAACGCCCCACCCACCGTGACATCTCCTCACCCGCCGGCTGCTTTCAAGCTCAAGTCACCGACTACAGTACCAAACAAAAAAAAAAAAAAAAGGTCAGATCCACTATAATCTAAAATCAAGGATTCCCGATTCATTGGATGATCAATTCCTAATTTCGTATCTGAACCACATTGTAGGTGGTTGCAAAAAGAGTAGCGATGGCGCATAATCATGACTCATCAACGATGATGGTTTGTGATAGCTTGGGCTTGATTTTTTTGAATATTTGGTGATAAGATGACGGTGACAATGATGATGATGTGTGTCGTGATAGTGGTAGTAGTGAGAGGACTGAGCCGAGGCTTGGGCCGAGCCCTATTTTGGGGCGTCGGTCCGAACTAGCCCATGTGGCTCCACGCCAGCTCGTGTCACGGGCCATTTTCGACGCATAATGAGTCAATCGCAATCGCATAAAAACAGTCACAAATACAGTATCACAATCCACCATAATATCATCTAATCAGAGACTATTAAATGAATTTTTAAAGGAGAATTATTTTTCTCTAATTCGACTTGTGAGAAAAATTAGTGATCTAAAAAGCGTGCCTACGCGTGAAGCATGGACAAAACGCCTCGTTTCACGTATGGGCGCGCTTTTTTTCACCTAGGCATTTTTTTGTCTTTTTCTTTTTTAATATAGTTTTTATAATTTTAGATATTTAGCCATTGTTTGAGCCCCATTTTTTTTAAAAAAAATACATTCTTGATCCTATTTCAACCACATATTTTTCAATAAAATAATATTACACACAAATCCATAATTCTTTCTTATTTTTTAACCACACATTTTTCATCAATACACTATTCAAAAATGTATTTTTTTAAACAAAAATTGGGCTCAAACAAGCCCTTAGTATGTATTATTTTAATTATTAAATGATTTTTAGATTGATTAAATATAAAAAAATAATATTAAAAATAAGAAACATCTTTTTTTTTTATGTCTAGCCCTCGTCTAGCTCGAAGCTTTTTAAAATAGTGAGAAAAATAGACATTTATTTAACATTGGAATATGCTAATTAACTGTAGAATATCTTTTTATAGCAATGAGATTTTAATTAAATCAGTCATTTATCTGCCGATCAGGTCAAGGAACTAGATCAGCATTATTCTTAGCATTTATATATTCTGACGGAGTCACCAAGAAAATGGACCTACTTTCTCCACATTTTTTACCTATAAATTATAATTCTATATCCACATAAATCTCCAAATATATTCTTCTCTTTAATTTAAATTTGATTCTTTGGCATTTTTCTCGTCATCGAGACATACATTAGTTGCTCAATCAATTATTCGTATAAAGTGGTAAGTATAGTCCTTGAATCCCCGAGTAGATTTGCATATACTATATCGACGTTTATCATTTTATTTCACAATAAATTATACATTTTTCGACCAATATTATATTTTTGACATTCCTCTCATCATTGTGGAGTTGCTATCGACATACTAGTTGTTCGAACTTATGTAAAGTGATAAGTGTAGTCATTTTGAATCATTTAATGGATTTTTATAACCTATATTGTGGTTTAAAGTTCTATTTTTGTAATGATTATTAAAACAAACACGAAATTAAACATTTTCCGATTACATTTTGACACAATTCTCTCTCTGCTAATTCTCCTCTCTAGAGAGGCCAACATAGTACATGATCTAACATGCTAAAAATACGATTGATGAGCCAATACAACACAACTTGTAAGTTGTGCTCGTTCAGACTTGCGTGTAAATAACTCGACCCGCACACCAGTCTTACAACTATAAACTCCAGTTTCATATTTTAGCTACTGGACATCAATTAATCAATCCATCTTTAGCTATTTCTTATGAAAAAGGAAAAGGACATCTCTATCGTCGACAAGATATCGTAGGATACGATTTCAAATGAGGACAAGAATTTCATCGAATTTTTTTCGTTGCTTTTCGAAACAAAACACCAGCCTTCAATTGGCGACTAACATATTAATGTTTTCGGTCCCTTTCACTGAGATACGAAGGCACCCCATAACCAAAATTTGTTTTGAATCATTTATAACTTAGCAGGTGAGAAGCCCAGAACCGATCAGAGATTTGCAGGTATGGAAGTTGATCGAGTGCAGGCCACAATACGGTAAGCATTCTGTTCTCCTGCAATAGATGCGATAGGATCACAGGTGTGCGATATGATTAGGTTCCACACATTCGAACACTAGAGTGGTGTTATAATCACTTCTTGATAAGCCTAGTATTTGATAGATATGCAGTAGTTACCGGCGCGAACAAGGGCATTGGTTTGGAGATAGTCCGGCAGCTCGCGAGTGCAGGCTTGACTGTTGTTCTTACAGCCCGGAATGAGAACCGGGGTTTAGCAGCGACATCACTTCTTCAGGAATCGGGTTTATCAAATGTAGTGTTCCATCAGCTTGATGTTCAAGACAGAGAGAGCATAAAATCATTGGCCAACTTCATAAAAACACAATTTGGAAGGCTTGATGTTTTGGTAAGTGAATATGATTTTCATTTTAGGACGTCATCACGATACCACGTTTAGTCCCTATTTGGTTTATCCAAAAAAGTTGATAAATTTTAGGCAAAAATCAATAATTAATTTTAACCACACGCACATTTAATGGGAGGCACAACTTTTATCAACATTTCAATCATGTATTTCATCTACTTTTATACTAAAAATCTGATTTTTAGCAAAATCAAACGGGGCTGAAATCCCGGCAATTTTGAAAGCCTATCTAGTTATTTGTGATCATTGCTGCAAGATTAGGTTCGACGCACCTCGTAGATTCAGGTTCACTCCCTGGTCGAATGAACAAGTATACGGCTTTTAGGCCAAGAAAACATTAGAAAAAATGATTGAAAGCTGTTTTCTATACAAAGGGAGAAGTAAGAAAAGATTTTAAGCAGAGTTTTCGATCCAAAGTTTTATTTATCCGAATACTGTGGTTTCAAGACGTAATTGCTGATTTAGTTTTTTCGACCCATAGAAATGCACGAGTCTTTCTATTGAAAAATGTTTAGCAATTTATCGTTTGCGCTAGTGATTTTTCAAGTGTCAAAATGAAATCCTGAGATATAATGCAGAGTGAATTAGAAGGGACCAATTAACTCTTAATTGAACAAGAAATAACTGGTTTAGCAAAACTTTCCAGACAGTAACCCTTGTTTATGGTACATTTTCTTCTTTTTGTAGCACATTTGATGATCTAATTTCTGCAGGTAAACAATGCTGGAGCTTCTGGAGTTTTAGTTGATGAAGATGCTCTCAGGGCCTTAAATATAGACCCTGCAACTTGGGTAAGGTTTTATGGTGCTTTACTTGATCAAGCTTTGCTAATCATCCCCTACCCGTCGAAAGCTAAACTTAAATGTTTGGCAAATGTTTGTTAACTTATAGAAATGTGTGGTGAATAAGTATGTAATACTTGTGTGTCCCACAAAATACGTGAATAAAAAGTGATTTGACTTTTAGAAATACTATATAAACACTTGTCAAACATTGGCATAAATAGTTTACTATATAACAAGTTAAGGTTTTAGATGGGATCGATCAACAAGGTATCAAACTAGTAGGCAAACATGGTGAATTCAAGTCTCGTTGCCAATTAAGAAAACTGTGCTAGTCAGACATTTGATGACAAATTAATTTGACATGTGTTGAACTATGTCATATAAAAACTTAAGCTGCAGATAGATTAAAGACATGTTTATTTATTAAAATTTAAAACTTGATTCTCTTGAATAAGCCTTATTGTGTGCAAACTAGATTCATTTTTATCAAAGCCTTGAACCCAAAAATTTTACATGCTTTGGTACCATATTGAACCAACCATTCTCATCGAAAGAACTGTCGAAGATGAGACACATTTATTTATTTGGCTATAGTCTTCAACAAACTGCCTTGGCGGGGAGGGGAGGGGAGGGGAGTGAAGGCTGAATTCAAGGCTAAATTTGTCTCCTTTCTAACATCTGAAGCTAATACTTGTCTCTTATCTAATGCAGTTAGCAGGAAAGGCAGCCAACTTGGTTCAAGATATGATAAAAACAACCTACGAGAAGGCAAAAGAATGTTTAGATACTAATTACTATGGTGTCAAGAACGTAACCGAAGCTCTTCTTCCTCTGTTACAACTTTCGATCTCTGGAGCGAGGATAGTGAATGTTTCATCCTTAAGGAGTGAATTAAGAGTAAGCATATCATTATAACCAACTCCAACCTCAGGGGTGGAGCCACGACTAAAAAATTCTAAAAATCTTATAAGTTGGGCTGATATTATGTATAAAAAATATTTTGTACAAGGGGAAAAACTAAATGGGCCTTGGGTTGACCCAGAACGGTAGGTCAACTAAGACTCTGAAGTTGACTAAATCTCTTCCTTATCTGCTGCTTTAGATGCATACACACTCTCACATACGAAACTGCGATTTGAACTCTTATCCTAAGTTCTCAAATTTGATTTATGGACAATAATACCTGCCCTTGCCTGACTCTAATTTTCCAATGACTTTATAGTCCAATTTATGCATCTTTGGGCTGTATAGATACATGAAGGGGGCGTCGAATAGCATTCACTCATCAGGCTTTATCCCTTAAAGGTGTGTATGGTAAAGTGTATTCGATAGTAATAGGAAGAAAAAGAGGCTAAAATATAATTATTATATTGTTGAGTCGTATTAGTACTGCTTACTAAATATTCAATAAAAAGTTATTTGGTAGTGATATGAGATCATGCAAACTTAAAATTGACGTTGTCTATTCTACTTCACCAAACATGCTATAGAGCCTTGGCGTCGGTCAAAAAATCAACCATAAGAAGCTGAATCGAGTAAAAGACGTAAAATTAGCCGAACTCAGCTGATACTTTTCATTTGTTATGCAGAGGATCCCTAATGAGCAGACTAGAAAAGAACTTGGAGACATTGACACTCTAACTGAAGAGAAAATTGACAAGATATTGCAAAGATTTTTGCATGATGTGAAAAATGATGAAATAGAAATGAATGGATGGCAAAAAATGCTACCAGCCTACAGCATATCAAAAGCCACACTGAATGCATACACTAGAGTTGTTGCAAAGAAGTACCCACAAATGTGCATAAACTGTGTCCATCCAGGATATGTCAATACAGATTTTAATTCGCATACTGGGACAATGACAGTGGAAGAAGGAGCTGAAGCTCCTGTCATGTTGGCTCTTCTTCCCAATGGAGGTCCGACCGGACGCTATTTTGATCGTACTGAATTGGCCGAGTTTTGATGAGTCGTTTCTTATAATAAATACGAAACACATGAACGAATAGGCTACATCTACATGTAACTTCGACGGGACATGACACCTCTACTGAATTATGCATTTTGTATTTGTATTTTATTTTTCAATAAGATTACAGCCAATGTTTTTTGACCTTTCATGGTCCATGAGGCAGCCCATTTTGAGTTCTTCGAGTAGAAAATTTTGAACTCTGAAATCCGAATATAAAATCATAAAAATAAATTATTATTGAGAATTAATAAGATTCAACTATCACCAATAACTTGCTGCACAACAGGAGCACTTATTTTGCTATCACGCAAAGCAAAGTGTTGAGATTCTCTCAAATTACGCCCTTATCATGGTTCATGTTATATTTGTGAGGTGGACTTACCCTCAATGCGGTGTCGTGTCGAGAACTCACTTGAATATAAAATGAAAAAAATTACAAACGTAAATAATAATTTTTTTTTTGTCTTCTTATTTTAGACGGTTTGCTTGATTTGGATGACGTGTACATTTATAGTATGTTTGGTATGTTACAAACGAGGAAAAGAGACGTGATATGTTTTATATATTGTATTGTCGACTTATATCATATTTAGTAAGTGTCCGTACATTTAGAATGTCTCAATGTGGGTTGCCTTGGGCTATGCATGGCCAGCAGGGCTGCTTGTTTCTTAAAATTTATATGTATTTTAATTGATTTGTCAAAAAATAGAGAAATTATTCTCGAGTACGATCGTGGGCTTATGAAAAGTTAAGCGTAACTCTTGTGAAAAAGCATGTCGAGCCACGACATGTACGTTGTTAGATTGCTCGGAAATCGAATCGAGTCGCATTTACTCAATTACGCTTGTATGATATTTATACACGATCATAAAATACTTTTTTCCATATTAAAGGTGGAGACTTCATTTGAATGCTAAACCAAGTTTGATTTATTAATGCGATTACACTTCTTCAATACTAATACAATGATTCGAAGTATTAATTATTTTTTTATAAGTAGTAAATTGCTATCGCCAAGTACATTTTCATTGCAACATAATCAACGTACAATGTGTAAAGAACCATGTGTGTATCCAGCATACCTGGTAAGAAATCTTAATCCTTGAACTGCATGGGATAGCATTATAAATAGGAGTAGAATTTGCCCCCGATCAAGCTTAATTACAAAGAAATTCCAGCATTTAAATATATAAGTTCATTAAACCCGTAAAAAACTGATTAAAATTAAAGTCAAAATCAACAGTTAATTTTAATCATACATATTACGTGACCCAAAACTTTTTAACTACAACTTTTATCAAAATTTATTAAAAATTTAAGTTTTATATAAACCAAACAGAGGTTGTTTATAGAAAGAATGACTAACTTTTCATTAAATAGATGAAGAGACCAAGCTTTCGTACGACCACCACAATCGAATTGCACTGATGCACTTATCGACCTTTGCCTCTCAAACGGTGGAGTTTTTTCACTTTTTTTTTTCGAATCTTGACAATTACACTGATTAAAATTTCATAAATATCTAACTAAACCACTCGTTGAACTTCTTAACATGAACATCCATTCTAGAATTTTGAACCTAGTAAAGCGTTCTCCAATTTCATATTAAGGTTAATTTTTGGTTTGCTGGATGGCCTAATACCTTAAATGCTTTAAATAAAATGAAATATTAATCACATAAAATATGACAAAACTATTCATACAAGAAACTAAAAAGACACGTTAAAGTAGATATAGATATGACTGTACACGGCTATAAAATAGTATTATATATTTCTTTTTTAATTTGTCGAGTCTTGACCAGTTTAGACACAAAATACTATTAGGGTTCGTTTGATTCAAAGATGGAATTTGAGTGGAAAAAATACGAATTGTAGGGAATTGAATTGCCTAGAACTTGTTTTATTGAAAATTGTCAATTAATTGTGTTCCATTGGTATAATTTTTCACTTGGAAAATATTGAAATTTTCTATCTTTTTGGTATTCTTTTGACTTTGTTTTTCATGAAAATTGTCAATTAAAAGGATACAATTTCTTACAATTAGGGATATATTTTGTTTGGATTGCCAAAAAAAATAAATAAATAAATTTTTTGTGTTCGTTTGACTTTATTTTACATGGAAATTGTCAATTAAAATGATAGTTTTTTTTTTTTTTTTTTTACAACCGATGATAGAATTTGTTTCTATTGCCAAAAATAAAAATAAAAAAAAATGGTGGGAATTGAAATTCAACTAAAACCAAAAAAATGTGGCAAAAGTGGAAAACTAATTCTTGAGAAAAAAAAAAAGTATCATCAAACATGATAAAAGTGGGAAAAGAAATTTCAATTCATCAAAAAGGGGCTAAGGTTAATTTTTGGTTTGCTGGATGACCTAATATCTTGAATGGCAAATTGACTAGATCAAAGTAGGAAGTTTAAATGCTTTAAATAAATTGAATATTAATCACAGAAAATATTACAAAAACTATTCATATAAGAAACTAAAAAGACACGTTATTATGATACATTAAAGTCGATATAGATATGATTGTACACCGCTATAAAATAGTATTACATATTTCTTTCTTAATTTGTCGAGTCTTGACCAGTTTAGACACAAAATACTATTAATTTCTTATTTTTACTGATTCAAATAATTTCTTGGCTTAATGGTCTCTCCAACAATACTTTTTTAATGATTTAAACTAAAGAAATGGTTGACTTTTGAAACTAAAGGCATTATTGACTTTATGAAAACGTACACGTTTAAATGAAGACTAATTTGATCATTAGCAATCAAAGTTATTTGTACTATCCTGTCGTGACATCTCTAATCTTTATTCTGGATACCAAAGAGTTAATATATCAAACATAGATACAATATATATATATGGTTGAAAAATCGTGAGTATTATAAAATTTGTGGTTAAAAGGTAATAATTGATTTTGATTTAGAATTTAATTAAATTTTGTAGTTGAATCAAATATGGGCTATATATATTAATAGAATGATGATGCCAAGTGGCAGCATATCATATGTTTAATCAAATGTGTCATAATTTTTTTGTATTTAATTAAATTTATAATTTAATATCATGTCACAAGTGCTATCATCTAAACTGATGTTAAATATCGGTGATATTAAATATTATTACTCATATTAATATATTGGTGAATGATATTAATTTAAGCTCCTGTTTGATGACTATTATTTTGAGAAAATTGAGTTATAAATAGTGATTTTTGAGAGAATATGTAATTAAAAAATATGAAAAAAATTTCAATTTACGTATAAAATATTTTATTGTATAAATATGTGATTGTAAATAAATACGAGAATTAAAAAGTTCTCAAATAATGGTAATCGAACCGTATCTAAATGGGTTAAATCCACCAATGATCACCCAACTTTATATTTAGTGTCACAATGACCATTCAATTTGATTTTGTTTCACCGTGACCACCCAACTTTATATTTAATGTCAACATAGTTACTCAATTTTTTATTTCATCATGACCACCTAATTTATTTTCACTAATTTTAAAAGGGGTAAACTGTAAATCTTTATTATATATATAAAATAAATTTTTTAAAAAAGTTTTTTTTTAAATTTTAAAAACATTTATTTTTAAAAAAGTTTTTATTTTATTTAAAAAAGTTTTTTATTTTATTTTTTAAGTAACATTTTTTTTAAAAAAAATAAATTATATTTTATTTTATTTTTTAAGTAACATTTTTTGAAATAAGTTTTTTTTTTAATTTATTTTATATCTATAATGCAAAGTTATTGTTTTACCCTTTTTAAAATTAATGATAATGATGAAAAGAAATTGAGTGATCGTAGTGAAATGTTATATAAAATTAGATATTCGTAATGAAATGTTATATAAAATTAAATAATTATGATGACACTAAATATAAAATTATATAATCATGATAAAATAAAATTAAAGTATATGGTCCGGATAACATCAAATATAAAGTTGACTGATCATGATTGGATTTAATTCCAACTAAATGGTTAGATCCATGTCATGCTAGGATGAGTGCTCATTGATCATTCAACTGTATACATACCTACAGTCTCCTCTCACCTCTCTCTCACATAAGTATCCATCTTCTTTTTGCTGTTTCTGCCATGGCTGCATTCAGGAGAGGCAATTAATGTGAAGAGGACAAAGAGTGATATTGACTCGTTAATTAAAACTAGAAATCATGCCAAAGATTAAAGGGAAAGCATTATGCATTTCTATTGCTAATGAATCCAGAAATGAGGTGTGGCTCATCCCTCAAATCTCTCATCTAAATTCCCTCTGGTTTTGCCATCTAATCGTCAATTTTGGCTTCTTTTATCAAATTTTTATCTGCATCAGCTGCCACCTCTCTATATCTCTCTTTCTTCAGCTCTCTCTCCGCCGATTTCTATTGATATAGATTATGTAGCAATAAGTGGATCTTGCTTCAATTTGCATAGTTCTTCTCTGATCACATAATAGGGTTTCTGGGATTTAATTCCTTGGCACTTCCATTTTGGGTATTCTGATCAAACTTCAAAAGGAAAAACTAAGATCTTTTTGGATTTTGATTCACATTGTTGTACTCTTGTATACCCTTTTAAAAGTTTTCAGCTGGTTTGAGTTTTAATGTGATTAGAAGTATAAAATGGGTTTCAGATTTGGATTTGGAACTGTTTTTATTGTTCAAATTTGAATTTTGTATATTAGGCATAAAGGGTTTCTTCTATTAAAATTATTTCTATGATTTGAAACTGAATTTTAGAGGAACTGGGTATTTGTATCTGCTGGAGAGCAATTGCAGATTCTTCTAGCAGTCTTCTGCTTTGAGGTAGTAACCATAAGTTATTTGATGATAACTAAAATAGAAGTAATTGCTTCTTATAGTTCTAGTTCGTGCTGTTATTGTATGGATTATTGAAAAGGCCTCCTATTTTACGGGAATTTTGATATATTAGGCCAAAAAATTACTGGACAGAATATTGTTATTGTTCTAGGTGTTTTCATCTTGGCATGTCTGATGTAAGAATTGCAAAATTTATTGATTTGTGGTTTTTTTTTTTTCTCTCGAATATGTGCTTCATTTTCAATTATTTGCTGCTCAGATTCTGCCTGCATTTTCGGGAAAATTTACATTGATATCGGTTTTTTGTAGTAATACAATAATGTTACTGTTTTTTTCAAAGATGGCATGCGTGAACTGTTTAGGGTGAAATTCTGCACTCCGGTAATCAGTATTATTGAATTTTGTTAATAAAAGCGGAAATAAAGGAAAACTGCTGTGTGCTAATTGTTTGTAAAATTGTATGCTTGTTGTACATGAAGAGTTTAGCTTAGTACTTCTGCAAAATTATTGGTGGGATAATTTGGTCGGTCGAGGAATACAAAGAAGTACGCGTGTGCTTTTCTTGTTAGTCAAATTGTTATTCTTGCCATACACTGATTGTCAAGCTAATTAAGAGTCATAAATGTTGGTTGTTTCTTTATGTTGTTGGTAGCCCAAATCTTTATTAAATTATCTGCAATCCAATTGTTGCGAAAATTTGTATAAATGAGTGTTGAGTTTTTGGTACTCAAGGCTTCAAATTTGGAATGTACTGGTCATTATAACTCAAGCCTCTCTGTTGTTGTGTGCTCATGCTACTTGGCTGAAATTTATTTCCTTTGTTTAGGCTAGACGACATGATAGATGAATGCATAACTAAAAATTGTCGTGTCCTGGAAACTGCTCGGATGCTTTATGCCTAGCATTTTCTTCGCATTGCTTCTTAAGATTGACTTTCTTAACTTTGTCGGTTTTTCTCCAATGCCTTACAAGCAAATTCAACTCTTACTCAAGAAATGAGATCACCCCTTTTGAATTGCATTGTACTTTTGTTTCCTTAGTATAAATTGTTTAGTTCCCTACATGCAATTCTAATTATTATTTTTTTGGTTTATCAACGATTTAGGAGATGAGTATCACAAGTGAAACCGAGGAAAGAATGATTTCCAAGAATGGTGCAGGTTCACGATTTGTTGAGGAAGCTAGTAGTGGAAAACATTCTGGTGAGCATGGTCCATTGAAGAAAGGTCCCTGGACTTCTGCAGAAGATGCAATTTTAGTTCAATATGTTACTAGGCATGGAGAGGGAAACTGGAATGCAGTCCAGAAGCACTCGGGCCTTGCCCGCTGTGGGAAAAGTTGTCGTTTGAGGTGGGCAAACCACCTGAGACCAGATTTGAAGAAAGGTGCATTCACTCCCGAGGAGGAGCGATGCATCATTGAACTTCATGCTAAAATGGGAAACAAATGGGCTCGGATGGCGGCTGAGGTGTGTATCGTAATCTCAGTTCAGCTTCTCTTTTAGTTTCATTGATAATATATCCCCCTGTGACATTTAAGTGCACGTCTTTTCTTAAGTTTAGTGTTATATATTTCAGAAGTAGTATCTGGTTTAATTCATCATTTTAATAACATTCAGACATTGGAAATAGTGTAAAAAACACTGCCAGTCACCTAACTTATAACAAAGTTTCATGTTGGTCATCAATGAAATCTGCCTTTTAGTTTTTATTTCACTTTGGTGAACCAGTTATAATCTGTTAGTTTTTCTTAAGATGTTCGATGTGGAAGACCTCCACATCTGATTTCTACAACTTCATTTTGCATGTTTAAACCACTTCAATATCTCACAGCCTTGCCCATACAGAGACTAGTTAGTAACTAGTCAAGCTTGACATTTATAATCAAACAATTTCTTGTCCTAAAAGGCATGTAGTTGGATCGATATAATTTCGTTTGATATTCAAAAAATGTTTATCGTCATTAAAATGTTACAATATTTGTTGGTGATATATGTTTATGACTTAGGTGAAACATCTTTTTTATGCTTACTCACCTCTCTGGAAAGTTTGAATCGAAATGTGTGATTAGAAATCCTACCTGTTATGCTTGCATCAACAGCACTTATAAATAAATATAGGCATTCTCTCGTGTTCTTCTCATGAGAATATTAATCTCTGAAACATCTTAGAAATATTCTTTCGTAATACGGACTTCCAAAACAGATAGAGCGTTTGTTTTTGCTACTCTGGCTGTATTTACTTGTTCTCATTCATTTCCCCTTGTATTTTCCCGTAGTTGCCTGGCCGTACAGATAATGAGATAAAAAACTACTGGAACACTAGAATCAAAAGAAGACAACGTGCTGGATTACCAATCTACCCTCCGGAAATATGTGAGCAAGCATTAAATGAGAGCCAAAGAAATGAGGACTTCCATACTTTCTCATCCGGGAATGCTCAACATCACGACTTCTCACCAATTAATAACTTTGAAATCCCGGCCGTGGAATTCAAAAGTTTGGAACTTAATCAGCTGTTATGTACACCGACACTGCTTGATATTCCTCCAACTAGCTTGCTTGGTATCCCTGCAAATGGCCTTCTAGTGCAAGGTCTCAATCCTTCTTACACTGGCAAGTCTGGGCTCTCGACATTCTACCCATCGAAGTGTTTTCAAGGATCCGAATTCTTGCATCCCAGTTTAAATGCACCTGTTTGTGATGTTGTCCCAGTAGGCACTCAACACCCAAACGATGGTTCGATGCAGATTGCTCAATCTTTTGCTCTACCGTCTGCATATAACAGTAACTCAAACTCCGATAATCCACCATCCTCGAGTTCAGTTCGCGGCTGCCATTCCATTTTAAATGGCAACTCTAGCTCAGAGCCTGCTTGGGTGATGAAGCTAGAGCTCCCTTCACTCCAAACTCGAACAGGTAGTTGGGGATCACCTTCTTCTCCACTTCCTTCCCTTGAATGTGTTGATACTTTGATCCGGACCACTCCGACTGAAAACACTCAGTCGTGTAGTCTTTCCCTGCAAAACAGTGGTTTGTTGGATGCTGTGCTGTATGAATCACAAAATATGAACAATTCCTGTCAGAAATTTTCTCAAGCGTCGGTTATGCCCATTGATGTAATGGATACTTCGTCTCATGATCTTCATGAGACAAAATGGGAAACATATGGTGATCCGCTCTCTCCTTTAGGTCATTCTTCTGTGTCCTTCAGTCATGAGACAAAATGGGAAACATATGGTGAACCGCTCTCTCCTTTAGGTCATTCTTCTGTGTCCTTCAGTGAATACACCATCAGCAGCAGAAATCCATTGGATGAATCCCAATCAGTTGAAACTATGCCAGGTCTGAATTATTTATTTTCTACAAAAACAGTCTGGATTAGTTTTTTGATATCCCAATTGTATTCTCTTGTCTTTTAAGGATGCAATATTAAAGAAGAACCAGCCGAACCTGTCCCAATGCAATACGATGACAACTCCGAGACAGCAAAGCTGACGATCCTCTCCAGGCCTGATTTCTTGCTTGCCTCAAACTGCTGTGTTCCTAACAATGACTGGACTTGGGAACATTCCCTGCTGGAAGATGCACTCGGGCCATTCCTTGGTGAGGATTTGAGCCGGGACTGCAAGCAAATAGACAGTGGTGCTACTTCTTCAGCTCAAGGGCGTGGACATAGTTCTTGTGCATGGAATACCATGTCTACTGTCTAGTCAATTGCTTTCAGTCTTGTATATCTCACGTTTCAAATAGCCTCGTTTAGAACTTTTTCAACTGTTATGAACATATCTGTGGAGAATGAAGTTCTTATTTTTTTAACTCAGTCGTTGGAATATCACATTGGCTTCAAAAAACCGGGATCAGTTCTATGATGTTTGTGAGTCTTCGATGATATGGAGATGGACACTAAATTGTGCATGAATGATTTCTGTCTTTAACTTAGGTTTTCAGTTTTCAAAATATTACACGTGCACAAATCACCTTACCTTCTGCCTAGTACACTAATGGATGTTATAGAATAAGCACTAATTTTTACTTTCAAAAGTATAATTAGAAACAAGAAGCACACAAAGGTTTATTATGGTTCAGTGCCCACAGGGGCGGATGCAGACATTTTAAGTTAGAGGTACAATCAAACACTGTACAAATCGAATATTTTGTCTTGATTTTTGAATATTCATACTTGACTTGAGACAATGCAGATGTACATTTAAAAAAAATATTTCTTCATTAATATTTTGCTAATCATTTTCATTCATTTGATTTCGAAGAGTCATTTTATTAATGTCTTGGTCATCACAAGAAAATGCATATTTACGTTTAAAATCTTATAATGTATTAGACACAAACAATCAATTCAAATAATTGAAAGGAAAAACTAATATTCAATACTAATAATCATTCAAATAAACACAATTCAGTATAAGTCTAATTGGATATAATGAGTTCGGACTAATTCTATATACACGGTTTGATAGGAGAAAATGCAAATTTAGGTTCTAATTATTTGAAAATTTGATTGGAAAGTGAAGATTTGTAGTAAATATGATAATTTGTGGAGAAATTATATACAAATTTTAAAAGAATGGTTAATATTTTGTTAAAAGAGTAAAAGAAAGTAAGAGAAAAGAGAAAAATTTAAATTTATTGTGATTTTGCTCCAGTTTGGTGGAGGTTAAAATCAAATTTTTAGTAAATTTTGATAAAAGTTAAAACAATTATGGATTCCATGGAATATTTATTAAAATTAATTGTTAAATTTGATTTAGATTAAAATTTAGATTTTAATGGATACAAAACATGACTTTATAAAATTTTTAAAAACCAATTCTCAAAAGTTGGGGGGTCACGTGAACCCAGGTCACGTGACCCCCCCCCCCCCCCGACCCCTGGGTCCGCCCCTGAGTGCCCATGCGAGCTACGTCACTTTGAGGATAGTAGGAAGAATAAGATTACAAAGTCTCACCTACGCCTTTCTTACGTACAAAAATAGCCTCTTAAAAAGTCCATAGTAGGAATACTACGTAAATAATACATATATAAAATATTCATTATACCATGTAGTGCATTGGAGGGCTACTTCTTCCCTCTGACTCCCGTGTTGACTATATTGCGAAAGGTCAATATGTAATCCGAAAGATAGGTGTAAATTATGTTTTACTTGTTCAAATTAGAAGTTCACAAGTTGACACTACTTGTAGAGTTGTTTGTTTATATGCTAATTTAGGTGTTCTATGGTTTTGATAAAAAAGAATCGATCACACTACATATTCCAAAGAAAGCAACGATGCTACATGTACAGATAGATTTGCCAGATGGCAACATACAGTATATTTCATGTGAAGAAAATGTATATATGCTGACTGGATGAATGTTTTATTATTGATGAGTATTTTACTGAAAATGGGCATTTTAAAGTTTTTTGTGGCATGGTTGATAAGTGTTTTCTTGGTGGGTTATTAATTTTTTTTATAGCTTGAAATTTGGTTTGGTTTAGTCATTTTGGCAATACTGTTTAAATAAAAAATCTTTTGAAGACTGACTGGCATTACGTTATGTCTCTACAAGTGTATCAAGCAAATATAGGGACTATGGCTTACTTTCCCCCCAAGAATTGCACAGGTGTTGGAATCTGAATTTGTGAATATCTTGATAACATCTCTGTCTTGAACTATTATTTCCTTTACTTATTATTTTTCTCACTCTTCCATTCATTTGGTGTGGGGATGGTGGGGGTTAAGATCAAGATGACATGATGGTGGAATTTTTTTGCCTAAGCATAATAGGCATAAAGGAGTAACCTTTTATAAGAAGAACCATTTTATGAAGACTTAATGTTCAATATTGAGAATCTTAATAGATGAGCCGGAGTTAAAATTTTTATTGTAACTTGACTGTGTATTTCATGACTTTATCTTGCCAACAACATGTTTGGTACATAATATTAAATAATGTTATAGAATATAACAAACACAAATTTAACGTATTTTTCTTCTTTAATAGGCAAGTATTCATCTCGACACATTTGAGAAATATTCTTTAGCAATACAGACTTCAATAATAGATATAAACATGTTTATTAAGAGCATCTCCAAGAAACTCTATTTTTAAAGAGCATATTCTATCATTTGAAAAATATCTATAAATTTATAGAGTTAAAATTTTGAAATACTCCAATAAGCTCTATATATTTAACACTTAATTTTACTACTCCCAAAAAATATTTATTATTTTTGTTTATCTTTTATTTTAACTAGCTTTATATTCTCTTTAAAAATAGAGTCTCTTGGAACGCTCTAAACTCTTTATATTTAACACTTAATTTTACTACTCCCAAAAAATATTTATTATTTTTCTTTATCTTATGTTTTAACTAGCTTTTCTTTAGATTATTTTATTGTTTTCCTACATTGAAAATTGAAACACTTTGAATGCATTTAATTATGGAGAGTGAGTTTGACTTTTCGAATTTGGAGAGTCAAACACACTCTCTAAATTAAAATGTTAATTTAAAGAACCTATTGAAACATGATTTTAAATATTAGCTCTTTAAAATAGAGAGCGTCTCATATTTAAAGAGTCTCTTGAAGATACTCTAATATGGCTGGATTTACTTGTTCTCATTTATTTCCTTTGTATTTTTCTATTTAGTTGTTTGGCCATAACGAGATCAAAAAACTTCTAGAACACTAGAATTAGAAGAAGGCAACATGATGGATTACCAATCTACCTTGCTGAAATATTTTTGCAACCACTAAATGGTAACCAACGAACGTCNAGAAGAAGGCAACATGATGGATTACCAATCTACCTTGCTGAAATATTTTTGCAACCACTAAATGGTAACCAACGAACGTCAACATCATGACTTCTCACCGAATATAAACTTTGTGATCCCGACAATAGAATTCAATAGTTCAGAAGTCAATCAGCATTTACATAAATCACCACATCTTGATATTCCTTCCAGTAAACTTCTTGATATTCCTGCAAATAGCCTTCTAGAACAATATCCAAACTTTTCATTCTAGCCATCGAAGGGTCTTCGAGGATCAAAATCTGTTGGAATTTGGGTGTGACCCGAATTCCTTTGTTGAAGTATTTGAAGTATTCTAATTGAAGTATACATCAAAGAGAATTCAGTTTGGATTGCTATTAAAGTCATATGTCAAGTTGAAATTATATTTTAGAAGCCCACTGGGAGTTGGAAATTGGTATTAGACTTAAAGAATAGTTTGGGATGGAGTAAAAAAAAAAAAATTGGCCGAGACCTAGCGCCTAGGTGGCGCCTATTCTGTTCGGGTTTTTTTCGCATTGTTCATTTCTATTTCGTTTTGGACTTGATTTTTTGGCATCATATTTCATTAACTCTACTAAGAGGGTTTGATCATCCCCTACATGTTTCCTATAAATACTAAACTTTTCTATACAATTATATAGTGTGAGATATATGATTACTAGAATTATATGATTCATTGTAATCTTCTCTATTTCTCCTTTTTTATTAAGTCAATAAAATCTTTTAATTTCTCTATCATATTCTTGTTCTTATTTTACTTGTGTTCACATACTTCATTATTTGTCATATAACTTCAACATCTTAATTCGGTAGTTTGTTTCACAATAAGTGGTATCAGAGCCCAGGTTCAACAGTTCCGCAAGAGCGTAGGGTTTGATTTATTCAAGGTTTTTGTTCGTGATGGCTTCATAAAGTATGACATTCCGCTTTTGGATCGGAGCATTAGATTTTTGCTATGACAGGTTAAGATACGTGCAATACTCGCACAACTGAATTTGGATTATGCGTTACTTGGAATTGACAAGATGTCCGCAACTTTAACCACGGAGGAGAAATTACGGAAAGATAAGAAGACAGTTTCTCACATTCATTTTCATCAATCGAATACTATTTTTCAGGAAGTTTTGAAAGAGAATTCAACAGCTGCTTTATGGTTGAAGTTGGAGCAATTGTGCATGACTAAAAGTCTGACATGCAAATTGAACATCAAACAATTTTTATACTCTCATCGCTGATTTGAAAACTTTGGAAGTAGAGTATGATGAAGAAATTTGGCTTTGATCCTATTGTGTTCGTTGTCCGCTTCATTTTCTTCATTTAGAGACACGATCTTGTATAGTCGTGATACTCTCACCATAGAGGAGGTGTATGAAACTTTATATTCAAAAGCGAAGATGAAGCATC
>CAIGRN010028470.1:0-15399 GCA_903798345.1 Fraxinus anomala
ATTTTAAATTGTATCTTTCTTTCTTCTTCAAAAGACCCTATAAGAATCTCCCATTGTAGAAAAGTTTTTTGAATTTGATACTCACTCTCTCGCTATCTGGACTATTTTGTGATTTTGAAACAGTCTAGTAATAGAGTTACTCATTACAGTCTATTTTCTTTCTTCTTCAATTCTTGTCAAACAGGCACCCAAAGTTAATTCAACACTCGAGAAAAAAAAAATGAAACAAAATGATCCACAGAAAATTAAATGGAACAAGTATGAAAATAGAATTGACGTCAAACAATGGAATAAATTTTACCTGTGTGGGAGTTATCAATATGCTTTTTCTGCCTTTTTAGGGATTCATAGCTTTGATCTAGATTAACTTCTGNAACACTCGAGAAAAAAAAAATGAAACAAAATGATCCACAGAAAATTAAATGGAACAAGTATGAAAATAGAATTGACGTCAAACAATGGAATAAATTTTACCTGTGTGGGAGTTATCAATATGCTTTTTCTGCCTTTTTAGGGATTCATAGCTTTGATCTAGATTAACTTCTGGCTGCACATTACGAAGACGGGCACTAGCCCGAGTCACAGATGTTGCCTGTACAACAGGAGTTTGTAACAACACAGAGTCCTGCAAATCATCAGGCAAGGACAATGGACCCCCTTCAGCTGCAATCTTGTCACAAAATGCAACCAAAGAGGGATCCATCTGGGATAGCATCCCGTGCACCTGAAAAATAATATTTTCATATCAAATGCAAAGTAGAGATTTAGCTAGAAAATTAAGTGCATTTTTGTGCGCAACATTGGATAGAACTAGACAATATAATGAACAAGATTTCAGCTTCTTGTTCCTCCCTTATACTGTCCTTCCAGTGCTATCCAATCTTCCGTACTAAACATGCCACAAAGTTTAACTAATAGATTAACATACAGCATCTCGAAGCTCATGAGCTCTACTGACAATCCTCGCTCCATTGTAATCATCTCCATTGTATTTCTAACCAGAGGAACAGAAACAAACAAATAATGCTTGACAGGATTGACCAGACAAGTATTTAAAATAGCTACTACAGAAAGTATTGAAGGCATGTAACTAAAATATTATGCAACTCATATTTGATTGAGGTGAAATCAGTGTTTAAAAAGGCCAAATCAGGTATTCAGGTGTTTCGCCTCCTTTAGGCGAGGCACAATTTAAAGCATCAGCCTCAACATATAGCAATTAATAATTAAAATACAAAATTTTACTCGTGATAGTCCATGAACTATCTAATACATTATAATAAAATATTGCAGAAAAAATATATGCCTGATCTGCAACTAGAAACATAAAATGGATTGTCAAATTAACAAATATATATTAACAAAATAGTCATACTAGAACAATTATTAGAACTTAAATGTATAAAACAAAGAATAAACTAATGAACAATTTAAGAATTTTGCATCAAGTGAATATACTGTGTAGCACTAATAACCTTCATTGCATGACTATAATTTTTAAATACGCTACAATGTCTATAAGATAACAATTTATACGTGTTTAGCCGTGACTGTCAGTAATATAGTTTTTGACTTTAGAAATATTAAATAAATAGAGCTTTCTCAGGGTATCTTGGTTGAAAATAAAAAAAAGAGATATGATATTAATCATTATGACACATAAAAGGAAATCTATAGTGTTCAAAGACAATGTTACACATGCACCTTAGCATTGGTTAAAATGAGATCGAAATCCTCCAGGAATGCTTTACAAGTGATATACTTCCCACCATCAACACGCTGCAGTAGAGTTGCCATGTCCATAGGATTTTGGATTATTGTACGATAATTTGGTGCATCTTCATCCATGACCGGATAATGAAAGACACTAAAACGTTTATCATACAGAATCCTGCACAAAAAAGGAAAGGGGAAAAAGGATTCAGATTTTCATGAACCATTGAATGTCTACTGAAAAGCTACAAGAGGTTGAACACGCCAGGCGTATTCCACCAAAGCATTTGTCTCGCAATATGTTTATCCTTTCTGCCTTGCTTTAACAGCATAAGCCAAGAAAGCAAACCCCAAACTCCGAGGAGAAAGCAAGAATTTTAACTTGAGAAAGCAAAGTCATTGGATTTTTGCCTTTTTTTTCTTTTTCTCCCTTATGGAAACAGAGGAAAGTGAAAACAGGGTGTAATGAACATCCACGTCAGAATGAACTATCAAATTAAAATAAAATCTGGTTATTGTTTCAAATAGATAATGGAAAAGACCAAACAGCTACTGGAAAATCCATCATACTAGATTTCACAAGTGAGATAGAAAATCCAATATCAATTTATGTAACTCACTGAAGGATTAAATAAAAAAACCAATTAAGCCTTCATCATGGTCATGCTAGTCCCCTTCATGGGCTTACACTGAGTGAACAAAACTGTGTTCTTTCTTCGGGTGATAGTAATTTTACCCCAAAATAATGTATATAAATATATACATATACATGTAAAATTGCATTAAGAAAACCCACATTGAGAATGTTCGTTTGCAAGAATTAAACAAATGCAAGGACATTATCTATGGCTCAAGCAATTACCTATTTAAACTTTCATTGTATACACTATAATTTGATGAAGACTGATGCTAGATAATTGTAATAGCAGTTGAAAGTCACTCAGGCACTTAAAAAATGTTGTCATGGAATATTGTAGTAAAATTATTTGATTAGATTCTTAAAGAGATGATATTAATACAGGGAAACTTAATTAGGATAACATAGTTAATTATAAATAAGCATGACAAATCCAACATGATACCACGATACTATCATAAAATTCAGTTTGCCCATTGAACATCTCTTCCTCACAATTTACCAATTCCGCTTTCAATTCATTTTCATATGGCCATTCCACCAATCCACCATAGATGTAGGCAAAACAACAACATATTGGAGCTATTCACAAATCAAAACAAAAGAAGTTTTTAGCCAGTTGAATAAAACTATCAAAGTGTAGTTACCTTTTCGAAATGAAAAAAATAAAAAAAAAAAATCTCGTTAATGGAAAAAAAAAAAAAAAAAGGTACCTCAGCACTTTGAAATTTCAAGGAAGTGTAGTGGCCTCTGTAGGTTACCCTAAATTATATGCTTTGTTAATTAGAAAATTGTTATGTTCACAAATCATTTGATGAAGGTGTTCAAATTGTGGCACCAGATACAAGGCACAGAATCATGCAACAAAGATAACATCTCGTTGAACTGCAAGCCTCCCTTTTATGGTAATCATTATCAGCTTGAAACAAAAATCATATTCTGAAAGTTTTATTATTAATTTAAGGTTAGGACTGATAGCTGAAAAGATGTCGAGTCATTTGAACAGAGGTAATCAAAAGACGTATGGCAGCTGCATTAAATTATTAAGGATCTAAATCCAGGTAAATATTTCAAGTTTTTCATTATAAGTTGCGCTGGCATCGGATGCAAGAGGTGAGGGATTCTAAGATTTTCACACTGGCAAATAGGTTACTTGTTAGGGTGAAATCACATTAGAGTAATGTACTTAGTAATAAAAAAAAACTATAATACATAGGATGCTAAATCCTCCCTAGACCTATCATTTTAGACCATACTGCAGAACCGTTCAGTGTTGGACATATCTTCCTGTACAATATGTTAATCATCGTTCTACTGCAGTTTAATCTCTTTAAAAGATGTTACTGAATTCATCATTGTTCAGAAGAAGACAAACAAGGTGTACAATTGATTCCATCAATGAGCAGAAACCTAGGTAATGAGTATCAAAAGTAGATTCATTTGGTATTTCTATTAAATTTCAAGTAACTTGTACATAAGCACCCAAATATGGCAACTACATTCAAAGCAAAATACCGTAAATATTGTCACGAATAATGTCTATTTCACACAGCAACATCTTACCGATTACAAACATCACGAAGGCACATGCGCATTCGACGAAGAGCGTGCCCCTGAGCTTCAGCTTTGGCCTTTAATTCAGAGGCCTTCGGTTCTATAGCTGCTTTTGGTGCTTTTGGAAGTTCAGGAAGGGTTTCAGGTCTAGAGGAGTTATTTGTTATACTGTTGGATTCAATTGACAAAGCAGCTTCTATCAGACAGTCAACAAACAAGGACCTATCTTCCTGTGATGGTGCATTTAAATTCAAACTGTCCACATGAAAGAAAAAAAAACAATTATGGAATGTACCAGCTTCTTCAACATTAAAAATCTGGTCTGCTTAAGAAAAGTTATTAGGAGTGCTGATGATCTTGGATAGTAGCTAATTTAATGGGGGGAAAAGTGAAGAAATCACAAATTCTACAATCACAAGGAAAATTAAGATAGCATGGATGCTAAAAATCTATACAGAAACACATACAGCATATCACCAAAAAACAGTGCCTCAATCAGAAACAACAATTGATACTTTGATTTAGAAGAGACTACATATACAAGAACAAGTTGATCACAAAACTAGAAAATATATACATGGACAATGAAAAAATGAATAAACAGATATAAAAATACCAAGCATAAGCTTCTAAGGATAAGCTTCTAAAACCCATAATATAACATGTTCAGAGGCAAAATTTCAATATGTTCCATAAAAGGCTTTCCATTTCTTTTTCCTCCCTACCATCAAAAACCAGTTGCTTTACATGTGAATACAACAATCCTTCGTAGATGTAGTAGATAATACAACTTCATACAACCCTCGGATATGCCTCACCTTGAAACAGTTTTCTTCAAAGTAAGTCTTTGGTCAACTAAACTTTCTTCACATCAACTACACACAACAAATAAGTATAAAGATCCAAATTCAGACTGATTTTTTTCTCCCATAAAGGGTGAGGATGGCAGTCCAGCACCTTTACATGCATATGATGACTAATCTCTTATTCAAGGACATCTATATCAAAATACACGAATTGGTGAATATTCATTAATATTTAAGACTTCAACTATCAGGCAAATCGAATTCTCCAGTATTCAATCTCAGGTGAATTTGTGTATTTTTATTTTATTTTTTTTTTGGTGGGGGGGTTTAACATTTCTATTAGTTTCACACAAATTTTCAAAATCATAGGTAGTCTATTTCGAAGTTCAATGAATCAGAAACCATCCAAGGTCTATGGTATAGTATCAACATTCAAGAGAACTTGTAAAGGTGATTATTTTGTTGTCAAAATAGAGATGAACTCAGAAATGGCTTGGTGAGAAATTTGGTGCCATAACTATAGTAATATATTTAAGCCAAAGAAAGCCTAGTACAATTGATTCCAGCAATTGGGATCTTTACGATTATGTGTAACAAAACAGTTGAATGTACATGTATATATGCCTCACGAAACTGCCAAAGTGAGCATAGAGGAAACATCTTATCAATCAACCAAATTATCGTGCCTCAAAAGGAAAAGAAATAGCTAATAAGAGGGAATTTTGATAATACTAAAACATACACATTATGTTCTGAAAAAATTGAAGTAGGATTATCGTCTATCTCTGCAAGTTGGGTGGAGGTTGTTCCAAATAGTAATATTGGCAAGTCAGATGGTAGTTCTTCCAACAATATCTGCAATACGGCCCTAAGCTGCAAATGAGCCTGAAGAAACAGAAAATTTTCATATAACATAAGTTATGAAACAAGAGAATGATCTATTGTCAATAAGTTGGCAATAAATTAATAAGCTTCAAGATTACCCACTCAACCCGAAAAAGTTGGACAAAAAAAAAAAGCACTCACATTCTCCCACCAAAGGTGGAACTGAGGCAAGTACAGGATTGATGGCATAGTTCTCCGTGCTTCACCAAATACGTGCACCAATGCCTCCTCTGGTGTTTTGGCACCAGGATCAGAAAGTAGTGACGGAAGTGCAAGAGAATGAACAGGAAATTTTTCCAGTTCATGTAAAACTGCGGGTCCCAGATGATCCTGTATATTAAGGTTTAAGTATGCTTGGTTCACTGTGGTCGCTATCAACAATTGAAATAAAAAGAGCAAAAACAATTACCAGCCCAACACCTTCGCCACCACACAATAATATCCGAGGTCTATACACAAGAGCAATTGCAGAGCCATAGGAGAGCATTGAAAGTTTGGTCACTTCTGATGAAACCGCAAGAGCAGGGAAGATATTTGATATCATACTCATTGCTTTCTGGAGATATCCTTTTAGGCATGGTGCAACAACTGGTGATAATGGCCGAGAGCTCACGATAGAGCCTCTATGAGCAGCAGGTGTGATTGTTGACATGGCCTCTATAAAGTGATACTTTACCACATTTACTGAATCAACATCTATTAAGAATTTGTCATCGCTTGTGTAAACTTGAGGATATCTTTCACGAAAAGCACGTATGGCAGCTTCAGTGCATAAGGCTTTTAAATCAGCACCACAATATCCCACACAACTAGCTGCAAGCTCCAATTTCAACTCCCTGGAAGGAGGTTGCCTCCACTTGCGAGTATGAATATCTAATATTTCTGCACGTGCTTCACAGCCAGGCAAGGGAAAGTTAAATTCGCGATCAAATCTTCCAGGGCGGCGCAAAGCTCCATCAATGGCATCAACCCTGTTGGTTGCTCCAATCAATACTACTTGTCCTCGAGAATCAAGGCCATCCATCAAGGCAAGCAAAGTGGACACAATGGAGTTGTGAATCTGTTCTTGTTTGCTAGACCTAACGGGAGCAAGGCCATCTATCTCATCAAAGAAGATTATGGAAGGCTGATTCTTTTGAGCTTCTTCAAATAACAGTTTCAATTGTCTTTCAGCTTCACCAACCCATTTGCTCAGCACATCAGCACCCTTTCGCATATAAAAACTCACTTTCTGCCCAGCTTTTGAAGCAGCACAAGCTAATGCTCGTGCAATCAGTGTTTTCCCCGTGCCAGGAGGACCACATAACAAGACTCCCCTAGGAGGGGTAATACTGTAACTCACAAAAAAATCCGGATATAGCAGTGGGAAAAACACCATTTCTTTCAAAGCATCAATATATTCAGAAAGCCCACCTATGTCATCAAAACTCACACTGTCATCAACTTGTAAAGGCTGAATATCAGCCCCTCCCTTGGAGCTTGGCCCAGCAGTTTGAATACCAGAAGTCATATTAGCAAGGGCATCAGTTTGATGAGCCCAACCAGAAGCGGCAGCGTTTAGACCCCATGCTGTTGTCCCGTGTATATCTAATCCCCCAAGAAGCATAGATGGTCCTGATCTACTGCTACCTCTCCCCCAAGGTATAGGAGGACCTTGATCCAGCTCATCTACAAGAAGAGAATCATCAGAGTCTTCCGTTCGTGTTAGGCGATGACGTTTATGGACACGCGATCCACCTCTTCTTCCATCCCTGTTAACCTTTGTCCCCATTCCTTGATGAAGTACTCTACGAGGAGATCTTGCCCTCTGTTTATTCTCGTCAATAGAGATCCTACGAACATCTGGGCGATTACGGAGATCATATCTACGTCTACCCTCTTGTTCTTCACCCTCTTCATCATCACCCTCTTCTTCTCCATCTTCACCCTCATCCTCCCCATCGCTCTCACCACCAGCCTCATCCTCTCCCTCTCCATCATCAGCCCCATTATCCTCCACATCATTTGCATCTTCTGGCTCATTCTTGCCCCCTTTCTCCTCTGATGAATCTTGTTCATCATTAGATTCTAGATTTAGTCGTTCTCTAGCAAGTCCCCTCAAGCGACGAGGCCGTAGCCCTTCGCGACGTGGTCGAAGCCCTTCGCGACGCGGCGTTAACTCATCTTGGCTTGCACTGTTGTTATCTACTTTGTTCCTAGAACTTCTATACCTAGGCATCTAGAGAAAAAAGATCAAAACTTCAATCAAACGAAACCAAAAATCATCTATATAAATTAGAAGCTTTGAAACCTCTCACACTCAATCAATTAAGGATCGTGGTCCTATATAAATATTGCATCTGTTTCAGTATATCAAACCTTACCATTAGATCATTATCCTCTGTTCCAGAACTATCCGTAAATTCTTCAAGACCAACAGGAATTCTCCTCTTCCTAGTAGAACGGCGAAGATTGGGTGACGCTGACTGCAATAAATCAGTAATAACATATTATAGAACTTTAAGGGATTAAAAGCATGTATGGGAAGTGATAAAATTAAAATATATGTGATTATATGTTGTGGGTCTTATGAAATATGTGGACAATAAGTAGACAGTAGTTTGTGCATCCTACTAAATGTGTAGTTAAAAACATGTTTGACCAAAAGTGATTAATTTACAATCACTTCCGAAACATGCACTAAGCAAGTTCACAACATTCCTGAGTAAAAAGAGTTAAATCTATATTGCACCTGTACTAATGAAGTTACATCAAGAAAGGGAAATATTGAAATCATGGTTTGAAAAGGCGCCAGCGAGGCATGCCTCACAGTGAGGGACTTTAATTTTTTGGTTTGTGGTGAGGCTTCCGCCTCAATACCCATTTCCGCCTTTTTAAACCTTGAATGACATTAAATAAATTGATAAATCAACATATCCACAGATATAAAAACTAAAAGGCAGAACTCAACAAAGAAAAGCTCGTACATTTGCATTTGATGTACGCATTGGACGATGGCCAGGCCGCAACATCTTTGCAATCTGAGCTGCTGCAGTCCTCGATTTGGTCTTACGTCTCTTAGGTCGAATTATTGTTGGAGAATAATAGAAATATGGGCGACCATATGACTTAGGCCTTCGCCGGAGCCTATCACTTGTACGAACTGGCCTAGAATCAGGTCCATCCCCTTCAACTGAACGTTTGGAATACATTGATGGTGGCTAGTATCTTCCCATGAACTTCAAAAACACTAACCTACCTAAGCAGATCAAATGTTAGTCGACAATATAATCAGTAGTGAATGAACAAGAAATGTGTCTAGGAACCGTTCCCATTGCCTAAACATCAAATGGAGAATAATAACATGGATAAATGACCAAGAGAGAGACTACAGTATAGTGGAAAATTTCTCATATTAAACGTCAAAATAATCCTTAGCAATCATTGACATAGCTACAGTAACAGAAGCATATGATCCAAAAAGACTAATGGCATCACATGAAGGGAGGTCACGAGATTTATGGTAAATGCCCCAGTAACTGCTTAGCAGTAATCCCGGGTTACAAAACTGATATGAGCAGGAATACATAAAACATGCAAAAGTTCCTAATAATGACCACTCCTTTGGATCTTGGAAATGACAAGGGATGTTAAAAAAAAAAAATGTGCCGTCAAAAGGTGTAAACCTGGTTCTTGCTTTTATGTATCAGTAGAAGGGAAAGAAAACAGATTTGGAATAGAAGGCCATGCACAGTAAAGAATTGGGTTCCATAGACAAATTCAAGCCTGGTGGTATATTTGTCATTGCTTGACTATATATCCTCGCTCTTCCATGTGGAAAACATTCTCTTTCCACCATATACATTTCTGCAAGCTTTCTTATCCAAATTTGTCCTTTCATTTTTTCTTTAGGAACAACACATGACAAGAAATTCCTTGCATTTTTGTTTTCTTTGTCTTACTAAAGTCTAACCCCCAAATAAGGGTAACAAATTATTTCAATGGAAACAGAGGCCAGATTACATTGCTTATACTCATGACAACACAGAGTCCATTTAAGCACAATAGGTAGAAAGTTCATATCTTGCTACCTAATTATCATAATAGCTACCAAGGAAACTAACCTTGTAGGAGATTGCCAATTAACACAACTGTTCAAAAATAGGATTAACGAAGCACTCTGAGTTTAGCAGTCCAAACTGCTTATCTTTTGACTTCCTCCATGTGTGCTTTCATCATGAAAAGATGTCACTTCACAGCAGAGTAAACTAAGAAAAGATATATCAACTGAAGAATACTATTGTTCTTAATACTTAATAGCAGTCAATTCTTTGAGCTTCTTTTGAGAAAATTCCACACCAAAAATGGCTCAAGCCAATAAATATTGCCCTATAAACATAGAAACTCATCATGCCATACTTTACTGCAACCCCCCACTTCCACTGGAACTATAAATAATAAATATCTTTGCCTCATTTAGAGTTCTTTAAAATATCAAAATAATAGTATGGGTTAACAAAGCACACCATTAGTACCCACATTTCACTCAACAAAGTCATACTAATGCCCCGATTTTCTTTATCTTTCTGAATTTACATACAAATTAAGATATCATCATGAAAACAATTCATTGAGCACAATTTAAGAGTCCCATTCTTGGAAATAAGAACCCAAATGAAACATCGATTGCAGATACACAAACCCAAACATCATAGCTATCAATTAAAAATAAATTCCAAGCTAACTAGCTAAGCATCCATACCTTTTCATGCATACATGATTTAAATGAAAACAGTAGGTGGGAAAATAGCAGTGAAAATTGAGAAAAATAAATAGGTTAAGATGTTTTGATTATGTAAAAGAACAGACAACGGAACCTCAACAAATTTACAATCGGGAAAAGAAGCAGATTAAATTGAAAAAAAAATGTGAAAAGTACCTTATTGCTGATTGTTAGTGAGATTGTGAAGAGAGGTAAAGTTAGGAAGAGGAGGGATACATACAGAAACGCGAGAGAGAGAGAGAGAGTACTGTGTAGGTGGGTCTGTGGGGGTAGGGGTAGGGGTTTACAGGCTTCGCTATTGGGTCAAATGGGTCAGTAGCCCATATATATAGAGATCTCAACCCAAATGTAATGGCCTGATTTTACAGCCTATTTGAATACGTTAACCCAAGTCCACGGAGATTCTTGTATTAGGAAGAAGATTTATTTATTTATTTATTTATTTATCGGTGAAGGGAGTGACAAAGTACTAATTCTCGAACCCGAAATTTAGATGAAAAACACTTTCTAGGCCCAACACAATGAAGGAAAATTGGTCGAGATGTAGTTTTTTATAGATTGTTAAATATGTTAGAGTCTTAATGTTTTAGTGTGTCAGTTTGCACGTTTGAATTGGTACGATGTGGACCATTTATTATTTGTTTAAATAGCCAAATGTTGTATTAATGGCAACCGTTTGGAGTCGGATCCACCCATGTAAATAGTAAAAAAAATGCTTTTGTGGTCATACATATTTCATTTCTTTGATAATATTTCCTCAAGTGCTCATTAATAGACCATTGTCTATTCTCAACAATTTAGCCAACTATTTATTAGAGAAAAAAAAAATAGAAAATGTCATGCAGATAGTGGTTAGATTAAAAAAATTTACTCAGGAGTTTAAATAGATATTTAAAATACTCGAATATTTATAAATTCTCAATTAATTTCAAAATCTAGATAAGGGATGGGAGGCAAATCCAGACCCAACCAAAGATCTCTAATCATTTCATTTCAAATAAAAAGAAATAAAACCGTTTAACACTTTAATTTTTTATTTCTTTTCGAATTTAACCCTTGTTTGACAATTACTATTTTGAAAAATTGAGTTTTGAATAGTAATTTTTCAGAGAGTGGTCAAAAAGTATAGAAAATTTTTGGGTTATCGTGCAAAATTGTGTAAGTCCCTGTTTGAGCTATATTATTTTTTTCATTCTCATTCTTCTACTCATTTTCAACCACACATTTTTCGATAAAATAATATTTTTCATCATATCAATAACTTTTCCTCATTTTTCAACTCAAAAAATTGTATTCTCTCATTTTAATATACACTAAATGTGTGATCGAAAATGATTATGAGAATTAAAGTGTGTTGAATTAATAATCGTCAAATTGGGGCTTAATGTCCAAGCTGGTCTTAAAACGTGTTTTTTTATTGCATATCTTTAGTTAGAATTAAAAATTATTTTTCATTTTCTTTTAATGCTTTGGAATGCGACTCTGGTAGTAATTGGATATGACAGTAGGAGCCAGTCCATACCACCGGCTACACAAGAAAAAGAAAATTAAAAAATTAAAATTAAAAATTTCGATCAATTCAACGCCGAAATTGTCCAATACTTCGTGGTTAAGGCATAAAATCCAAGGATAAGCACAATTTCACATATCCCATAAATCAAATCGAAGTCCCTTTAAATCCCAATACGAAGAAAGCTATGCATAAAATCCACTACTTTCTCTTTACAATTTTCCTTTTGTTCTTAACCTCAAGAACAGCAATGGCTGCCGATTCGTCATCTGAAGCTAAAGTTCACATAGTTTACACCGAGAGGCCCGAAGGACAAGAGCCTGAAGCCTATCATATCAAGACCCTATCCTCTATTCTTGGCAGGTTTTATTTTTTCCCCTTAGGTTCTTTTTTTAAGAATTGAAACAATTACTACTTGCGATTAAATTTATGGAGTGATTCTATCATGAGCTGGGTTTAAATTCATAGAATTATCTTATCAGGAGCTGGGTTTAAATTTATAGAATGATCTTGTCACGGATTGGGTTTTAAATTTGTAGAATGATCTTATCCCGAACAGGGTTTTAATTTATAAAATGATCCTGCCAGGAACTTGGTTTAAATTAATAATCTGAGCCTATCACGAACTGGTTTAAATTTGTAGAATGATTCTATCACGAACTGGGTTTCAATTTATCGAGTGATTCTATCACGCTCTGGGTTTAAATCGACGTAATGATCCTATCTCGAACAGGGCTTTAGTTACATAAAATGATCTTATCATGAACAGGGCTTAAATTTGTAGGCGGATTCTATAATGAACTGTGTTGTAATTTATAAAATAATTCGAACACAAACTTGGTTTTCATTATCCCATCAAATCACACAGTGATATTCAACTGTCTTGTGATTGTTGTCAAAATTCTTTAATCTTTTTTTTCTTGAATTACGGGATGAAAATTTCCGACCTATGTGCGAATTTGAACTTTGGGTATTGATGAATTTCTTTGAATTGTGATGGGTTCGTAAAAAGTGAGGATGCTGCGAAAGAGGCTCTGATATACAGTTACAAGCATGCTGCAAGTGGGTTCTCTGCTAAGCTGACTCCTGAGCAGGTGTCTCAGCTCTCGAGTAAGTTTTCTTATTCTCCCTCAACTGAAGAAATAGTAGGCTTGTGTTTAAAACTTATAAGTTAACTTTCTAATCTTAGCCAAAACATGCTCATAGTTGGACAGTTTGTGTACTGAGGGCGTCAGTCCTGCTTGCATCCATTTCAACACTGCCTTGTCTTGAGGCATCCCGGAAAAAGATCTTTTTGAAACAGTTGATTTAAGCTACCTATATTATCGCCAAAAAACCAGTTTTATCAAGATTTTATGGAACTACTAAATGTTATTTCTGTGTGGATTAAAACTGTGATACTAATGTTCTCTAGATAAAGAGGGAGACATGACTAAAATGCACTTTGCCTTAGAAAGTTGGAGTTTCTACATCAGTCTCATTAATTGATACCATGGGACGTTAATATCTACATTTGATGGTGTTCGTAAGTCATTGATCCGGGTAGTCTGAATGTAGCATAAAAATATGTTTTTGAATGCGTAAAACCTTGATAAACGTATTGGTATATAGCACAGATGCTTGAGTTGAACAACTCTCATGCTTATTCTTTGTTTAAGATTTTGGATTTGTGGGGAGGCAATTATAAAAGTATCATGATTTCTATCTGAGTTCGAGTCCTACAAAAATACATTCAAAATCTATTTTGTTCTTGCGAATGTAGTTGACAACTGAATAGGGTTTAAAGCAAATGATTTGAAGATTAAGAAGTGATCTCTTAAATTTTATGTCATTCTCAGTCAAAGTCAAGAATTTCCATAGAATTTGTCAAGATCCATTTCCTTGTGTGAATCTTGATGAACATTAAACATATGGTTAAGTTTGTGCTGTGGTATTCTTCAGTTGGAGCTTGTTTGGACGTAACTCTTACATTATTGTCAAAGCGTACACCTAATGATATTTGGTTATGCTTGCGCGCACTATATGTGAAACGAGTTGAACTCTTTGTAGCTATGAACCCTCTCCTATTGTTTCTTGAAAATCTATTTTAATTACGTTTATTTCCATATATTTACTATTATCCAGAAAATTGATTATTTAATATTGCGGCAGAACTGCCTGGAGTTCTTCAAGTCGTTCCCAGCCAAACTCTCCACCTGCACTCTGGTGGACCAGGGAACTTGCACGTGTGAAGAAATGGTGTCGTGTGGTTTATATGGACTAAGTATGTTTCTTTTCTGCGCCTTACATATGTTTCTTTTTTGCGCCTATAAACGTCGAACATATTAACAAGATGAATAAAATCATGTATGATCTCGTTCCTGTGTAATTTGCAACTTTCCATGGCCTTTCAGTGTACATTTAAGAATTGAAGGTCAGTGTCGGCCTGGATTACACGGGATCGCCTAAAGCCCCGCTTTGACGAGGGTCCCAAATTATATAAAGTTAATTAAATGGTTGAAGAAAAACGAAAATTATAATTACAAAATTCTTTAAATTAAAAGTATCATGTGCAAAAACAAGAAGCTAATAAAATTTGAAAAAAAAAAAAATATTCTGAAGAAAAAAAATCATATAAATAGCATAAAATTCATCACATTTATTTATGTATCACGTAATTATATTATAATCATTACTTTCTCTATATATAATTAATTTAACAATTTATCTTTCCAACTATTATTTTTTGTTTCTTTTCAACAAACAAAAGGTCGCTTTCCTCTCTCCAAAATTTACTATCGTTACTTTTTCTGATACTTTCTTGATAGGTCTTACACTTATTCAAGTAGTTGTTACTATAGGCACTTGTATTCATTTATTTATCTAGATTAGATTCTTGCATTTCATTTTATTTGTCAATTTTCTTCAATCTTTCAGTATCATTGTATTGATTAATGTTTTAATTAAATTAATATTTTTCTACGTGTATACTAGAGTTTAAATCTTATATTTTATCTTTCAATTTTCCTGATTATGTTTAATTGTTTTCTAATTTTATTTAATTATTCTTAAGTCAAAATTAACAATTAATTTTAACTACACATTTTATAGCATCCATAATTTTTCAACCACAAATTTTATCAACTTTTATCCAAATTTGCTAAAATTCTTGTTTTAATCTCTACTGTGCTCCATTTTAAAGGAAATTTGGGTGAAAATGAGTATTGGATAGTGATTTTTGGAGAATATGTGGTTTGAAAATAAGAAAAAAATTCGATTTACGTGTAATATTATTTTATAGAGAATGTATAGTTAAAAATAAATTTTTCCAAAAAATAGAAACAAAACATAAACTAAAGGAAACAATACATAAATAAGATATTTAAGTATTACTATTTCAAAATTAAGGATAAATGTTTTAAATTTCAAAAATCAGGTTTTCATTAAAATTTATTTATAATTTAATTAATCAATTATATATTTAATTAATAAATATATAGAGGTCACAGATCTATACAATTTGATCACAATTAAAAAATTTTAAGGTCACAAT
>CAIGRN010028474.1:0-15178 GCA_903798345.1 Fraxinus anomala
CACAATATAATATAAATTAAGTAGAATTTAATATAAAAGACAATAAAATATCATGATTTAAGGCAACAAATAAGTGTATAAAATACACTTATCACTCTTTTTGCCTAATTGCTTCACCCAAAGCTTACAAGGATGAGGTAATGTGGACTGCGAACTTGAGTGACTTCTTGCTTTTTCTTATCTGGCTGCCACATGATGTGCCTTGTTGGACAAGGTATAACAGTTTCCATATTTTAAAATAACTTTACACTAGATTTGTACACCTATTTATCTTGGCTCCCACTATATAGTTTTTACACAAAGACATCTTTTGGTCGCATTAAATCAAAACTCTTCATAAGCATTAGGAAAAATTCAAAAAAAATCCTAGTTGTTAATAACATTTGAATCTTCAGAAAACTTTTAACCAAATTATTTGAAAACTTGAATTAGAAAATACAAATTATTAAGAACTTCTCATTAGTTTTGCATAAGAACCAACCTAATTCTGAATTTCAACAAACAATTTACATAATTCCATATTTAACTATAATACTTATCTCCCCATGATGAGGGAAGGAAAATAGTGGGAAATGAAAGATTTAAAGATATGAAAACTTCAATGTCACAAAGTTGGGAATAAAAAAATAGATAACTTCTATTTTCCAATTCAATCATCATAGAAATGAATTGTCAGTAATTCATTTGGAATAAGAGTTTTTCATTAACAAATCAAAAAGATTAAATATTCAAGTCCGCTCTTCCTTCTCATCATACAAGGTATGCTAACATAATGCATCTCAATACATGAATGGATAAACAAATGCAGAAAACTGAAAACTAGAAGCTCTTCAACTCCCAAATGTAATCTCCTAGTTCCAATCCTCACTTTGAACCTTCATAACTCCCAATTTACCTGGAGTGTGACCATGAATAATAACTATTGGAAAGATAAATGAATATAGTTTCCAATGGTGCCAACCATGCATGAATATGAGTTTTCTAGAGAAAGTTATGACGATAATACTGAATACTGCTTGGTTCCACGAATTTCTAGCACTTCATCATCCTCTTCGGTTGGGAAAGAACTCGTACCTGAGTTCAGATCATTGTCTCTATGGTAAGGGGTTAAATCACGAACATTGAATGTACGATGAGTGTGTATGTAAGTTGGAAGCTCAACTTTGTAGGCATTGTCGGTAATTTTTTTTAAAATTCGACAAGGACTAGTCTTCTTCTCTTTGAGTTTGTTGTATGTACCGCAGTAAACCTTTCATTCTATAAATAAACCGAAACAAGATTATTTTATTTGAAAACTGGAAATCTTCTATGGGCATCTGCAGCATCTTTGTAAGACTTGTTACTTTCTTGAAGCTTCCTCTTTACTTCTTAAATCTTTGCCATAGTTCTTGTAAAATCTTCAGCAGTCTTGCTAGATGTTGGAATTTTAGCAAGGTCAAGATAATGATTAGGATGGTGCCCACAAACAATTGTAAATGAACTTTTTCCTGTAGAGCAATGTACAACAGAATTATAAGCAAATTCAGCTCTAGAATGAATGGTATCCTATTGCTTCGGTCTTTTGGAAGCAAAACTTCGAAGTAAATTTTCCCATGTGCAGTTGAGAACCTCAGTTTTTTCCTCTGTTTTAGGGAGGTAAGCACTACTTACTGTAAAGCAAATTAGTGCCAATATGCACCACAGTTACCTCTAAAAATGGCTAAGAAACTTCGTCACGATCTGAAGTAATTGTCTTGGGAAATGAATGAGGTTTAATGACTTTAAATAAAGATCAGCAATGTATGATGCATCCAGTCTTTTTGCATGGAATAAAATGTGTCATCTTGGAAACGAAAAGTAGAATTAATATCTCTGTGTCTTTGGCAATCCAACAATAAAATCCATGCTAATGTCTTCTCAAGGAGCAAACTTTGCAACATCATGATAAAGAGTAGGCCAAAAGTATTTTTCCTTAATTAGCAACAAAGTTTTATCTCTCAAAATGTCCACTAAGTCCCCTACAATGAAATTCTTTGATGATTTACTCTCTAAGAGAATATTTAGGAATAAATAAACGTGTTCCCTTCATAAGAAAAGCATCAACTAAATAATAATCTTCATATTTACCTTCTTTACATTTTTTATAAATCTCTTTGAAATTAGAATCATCTGGATACATCTCTCGTATGACATCAAAACATTCCAACATTCAGTCATGAAATCCAATAATGTAACCCTTCGACTAAGTGCATCAACTACTTTGTCAAGTCTTCCACTCTTATGCCCCAACATGAAAGTGTATTCTTGTTGGAATAATACCCTACCAGCATGCCTCTATTCAAGTTCGCCTAAGAACTAATATATCTGAGAGTTTCATGATCCGAATTAAGGATGAATTCACGTTGAATGAGATATATCGCCAATGACGAAGAGCTTGAACAATGGCATAGAGTTTGTCATCAAAACTAGAATATTTTTTCCTCGTCTTATTTAGTCTTTCACTAAGAAGGCAATTGGATGTCCTTCTTGGCTAAGTATCCTCCAATTCCCACATGAGATGCATCACAATCAACTTCAAAGATTTTCTCAAAATTAGGAAGTGCAAGAATGGTGTGCTAAATAACCTTTCCTTGATAATTCTGAAGCTTTTCTCCGCCACTGGAGTCTACATAAATTTTCCTTTTCTTCAAGCAATCTATCAATGGTGCTGCAATAGTGTTGAAGTTTGTAATGAACTGGCGATAAAATGATGTCAATCTATGGAAACTACTTGCATCATGTAGATTCTTAGGAGCATGCTATTCTTGGATAGCTTTAATCTAATCTTCATACACCATAACACCTGAAGGGTTAACACAACCTTGACAAACAAGGCAGTTGGCCATGAAAGAGAACTTTTCAAGCTTTAAATAAAGTTTTACTTGTCTCAAACTCACTAGAACAACTCTCAAGTGCTTGATGTGATCCAATGGATTTCGGCTATAAACAATAATATCATCAAAATAATCAATAACAAATTTCCAATGAAAGGGTGAAGAGCTTGATTCATTACCCTCATGAAGGTGCTTGGAGCATTGGAAAGGCCAAAAGGCATAACAAGCCATTCATACAAGCCTTCTCTTATTTTGAATGCCATTTTCCATTTATCTCCCGACTTAATTCTAATTTGATGATAGCCACTTCGAAGATTAATTTTAGCACCAGCCAACATGTAAAACATATCATCAATTCAAAGTATGTGAAATCTATACTTGATAGTTATATGATCGATTGCTCTGTTGTCAACACACATACGCCAAGAGCCATCTTTTTTTGGAGTCAAGAAGGTAGGGACAACACGAGGATTTAAACTCTCCCTGATGTACCTTTTGTTCAACAAGTTCAGTACGTAACAGTTAATCTTCTCACGTTCCATTGGACTCATCCGATAATGTGATTTGTTGGATAGGGCAACTCTTGGATTAAATCAATTTGATGCTGAAGTTTCCTTTGAGGTTGAAGCCCATTAGGCAACTCTTCAGGCGTGACATCACGAAATTCTTCCAAAACATGTTTCTACACCTTTGGGTACTTCAAATATAGGCTGCATCACTTCTTTAGCCACCAAAACATAGATCATTCTACTCTTTTGAGTCTCTTTTCAAGTTGTGACAAAGTAATGCATTTCCCTCCTCTTTTGTAGAAGATTTGGGATCACAAACATCTTTACATGGCAAAAGAACAATTTTAGTTTTCCCAACAACAAATGTATAAGTGTTTTTTCTTCCATCGTGAATAGCACTCTTATTATATTGCCAAGGTCTACCCAATAGTGCATGTCCAACCTCCATAGGAGTTACATCACACCAAACTTCATCTTGATAATTTTTACCCGTATAGAAAGAAACAAGGCATTTCATATCAATTTTTACCTTATTGTCCCTCTTTATCCATGAGATAGAACATGGTCGAAGATGTGGCATCACCGTGAGCTTGAGCTTTTCCACCGTCCCTTGAGAAACAAAGTTCTCAAAGTTGCCTCCATAAATGACTAGTGAACATACCTTACCATGTGATTTACATCTCGTTCGAAAGATGTTGTGGTGTAGCCAACTTTGATCGTTGTCTTGCTTAGGGGCTACAAGACTCTTTGAATCACCAAAGATTCCCCATTTTCATGCTCAATCTCCTCACTTTCGTGATCATCATCATCATATTTTGGACCAGCATCTTCAAATTGTTGTTCTTCATCTTCTCCATTTATAATTCCCACACGAGCATCACTTCTCTACTTTGGACACATCCATGTAATGACCTGATAGGCCACACTTGAAACAAGTGTTTGATTTATTTTTATTAGGAGCTGAATTGTTTCAATCTTTACGACCTCGTTTCTTAGGAGCACTCTTGCTAGACGATTCAACTTTTGATGAATAGAAGCCTTGAACATCAGCAAACTTCTTTGTTCCATGCCTTGTCAATTTTGATTCAACTTTCAAAGCTAATTGATAAGCATCATTTCGCCTCCATAGTTGCTGCATCTTTATCTCATCTCTGATGGTTAGTTTTAACGCATAGACATATCTAGCAACAAGTTGGTCTTCTAATTCATGAATGCTACTTCTAGCCATTAGATTGTAAAAATATTTTGTATAGTTAGCCCCTATTTGAACCACATTATTTTTCTCATTCTCATTTTTCTAATCATTTTCAAAACTCATTTTTAACCACACATTATTCAATAAAATAATATTTTTCATCACATCAATAACTTTTCTTTCTTTTTTAACCACATATTCTCCATCAATCTACTATTCCAAAATACGTTCTTCCAAAATAATGTGACTCAAACACACCTTTAATCACACTTCTATTATCTTGTTGCAGAGCGTTAAATTGCATACAAATACTTTTAGCAAAATTCAAAGGAAGGAAATTCTCACGTAATTTTGCCTTTATCTTTTCCCAAGAAGCAATGTTAGACTTTCCATTTCATAATCTCATCTCTTGTATTTTATCCCACCAAGTAGATGCATAATCACAGAGTCTTGTTGCAACAAGATTTACTTTCTGATCTTAAGGGATTTTCTGTACTCAAAGAACTTGTCCATAGCACTAAGCCAATCTAGAAACTCTTCTGGTTGTAGACGGCCAAGAAACACCGAGATATAAATCTTAATGGTTTTCGATGATTGTGTAAGCTTCTCAAAGAAATTTTTAGTTTGCTTATTAGCAAAAGGTTCACAAATTCTGGGTCATCACTGGAATAACCATGGCTGGACCTAGTTCACTCCTTGTTTCTTGATGCTCAGTACGCAAGGTCAACTCGTGAACTCGTCTTTCGAGTGCCTGAATTTCAACATCTCGTTCATTTCCCAAATCTTCTGTGTAACCTCTACAACGTCCACCTATTCCTCCTCTTGATGTCATGGGAAAAGGAAACAAAGGCCAAGAGCATAACTCAAGCTCCGATACCAACTTATGACGGAAGGAGAATAGTGGGAAAGGAAAGATTTAAAGATATGCCAAATTCGACTTCACAAAGTTGGGAATTAAAGAGAAATGGATAACTTTTATTCTCCAATTCAATTATCAAATCAAAATGATTATTATTCAAGTTTGCCCTTTCTTCTCATCATACAAGGTAATTATATACTAACATAATGCATCTAAATACATGAATGTATAAATAAATGCAGAAAACTAAAAAATAGAAGCTCTTCAACTCCCAAATGTAATCTCCCAGTACCAAGCCGTCGCTTTGATCCTTCATAGCTCCCAATTTACCTAGAATTTGACCATGAATAATAACTTGTTGGAATGAAATGAATCTAGTTTCCGATGCCGCCAACCATGCATGAATAGAAGTTTACTAGATAACATTATGATGAAAACACTAAATGTTGCTCAATTCCACGAATTTTCAGCAATACATCACCCCATAAGAACACGCAATATGGTTGAATATGAGTATCTATTAAAAAATTCATACTTGAAAATAATAAGGGTCTGGTCTCTTTACAATTTTCAAGTTGTTTTCTATTTTGGATTTTCCAAAATAGTAAAATGCGTTCTCTCTCTTATTTTCGAAAACGTGTTTTTGAAAACAAGTTAAAAATTTACAAAGAAAACTCAAAACGACAAATTTGTCGTTTTAGATGTTTTCAATTATAATCAAGCCAAAATTTTCAAAACGCGTTTTGAGTGTTTTCAAAACAATTTTTCAAAATGTCAAAAAGAACACATTTTCAACAATCTCAAAATGGACACTCAAAATGAATTCAAAACACAAAACTGAAATACAAAGAAAACAGCCCCTAAATTTTCAAAATCTTTATAGTTGAATCACCTTAATTTTTCATACTTCAAAATCTGGATTTTGTTGTACTCGTATGTCCATATCTCGATAACGATGAAAGGAAATCATTATCCACGATCTAAGTGCTAAGTTTTGTGAATTTTCTAGTTGAAAATATGGTCCTAAGCCCTTTCTAGTTTGCTAAATCCCACAAGTATACTGATTGTAATAAGTAATAATAATGAATTATAAGTTTGAATGTCGTACCCACATAGACTATCTATATACTACCAATTTTTATTCTAACCCTAGCTTCAATCTAAATTAAAGTAGTATCCAATGAACAATTCAAGAATTGAATTTTTAACTAAAACTATACTAAACTAATCTCTGTTTGAAGACTTTTGGAAAGCTTTTGGAATTAAATAGTTAAGAATGAGATTTCACTTTAGTTATTTAACATTCATCTGATCCAACATCACTCAACCCCTTTTTCATGCGTTAACAAACGAATTAATCACTTTTAGTTGGTGATTTCTTTTTGTGTAAAACTAACCCTATCGCATGCTTGAAATTACTATATTCCTAAGTAAATTCATAGACACATAAATGTATAAAAATTTAAGAATTCAATTATGGTTGCATAAGCTATAAAAGTATCTCACTCTCTCTTATTAAAACCTATGTTACTTATTGTGTGAGCTAGATAAATATATTTCCTCCCTATCTCAATTTGTCCTTGAACCAAGCAACTGGTGATTAAGCAAGTGAATGTCATTAAGCACACAACAAATAACTCACAATCAAAAGTGCTGAAATCTTTTGAATTAATTTAACATAAACCTAAGCTATTTCATTCATCTTAACAATAAATTATTTAGACACTCGTAATTGTAAAATTAAACAATAAAAAGATGAAAAATTCAATTGAACAATGGATAAAGAAAAGAAAAGAATCTAAGTAACTATTGATGGCGCCCAAATCAAAACAATAAATCTTCAACTCTTCTTCGATGATAGGACTGTAAATCTCCCGGTCATTTGATGATCTTTAACCTTCAAATCCCAAATTGAAGCCACAAATCTTGAGAATTGAAAACTATGAATGTGTAATTTTTGCTTCAAGAATGTGTCCCTCGTCACATCTCCCTTGAATGAATGAAACAATTATATTTATCGACCTTCAGTTAGGTCAGAAATTGCGCCATAAGTTGATAGGAGTCAAGTTTAAATCAAAATTATCAAATTAGGAGATCTAAATTCTACCACGTGAATGACCTATGCAATCATATCACTTAAGCTGCGATCACATGTGAGGTTTTTCGGCTCGCTGCCTAAGATATTAAGTGCCTAGCCATCACTTATAATTCTACGATATAACTTTGTGCTATTTGGTCACTGATTTCCAGATTCGTCCAACTTTCATCATTTTTATTAAATCTCGTTCATTTTTGTCCTTTCTCGTCCAATACTGAATCTTTTCCTAAAATAATCAATAACAAAAAAAGTCAAGCATCCACCTCATACAATTACTCCCAAACACCACTTTTGATTACCTAAATAATTGCAACATTTACACTTATCATTTTGCGTTTTCTTACACGAATTTCTCTATTCTTGGCCATTCATTTATCTTCTAGCCTAATACAACACATGTAGAGGTTATATGAAGTTGAGGAAGGTTGATGGAAGTAAAAGATTTGAATGCAAGTTCAAACCATTCCCCTCCGATCCGCCTTTAGTATCTTGTTGGTCAAATCAACCCACACAAATGACCCACAACTTATTTTTCAACATCTTCCACTCACCCATAATGGACTTGATCCGAAAATATGTAACAACTAATATCACATGTCAAATCTTTCTCAAGATCTATCTCACAAATTTCATACAAGCAAGTTAAACATATGATCAACAAATACACTAGAGAGCTCACTATATTATACACCTGATAAGAAGATGAACACCTTATTTTTTAACTTCTCTAATTCAAGTATTTCCGATCTCTTTAATACTAATAAAACATAAGTTTCACCGCACTTGTATATTCTCATTTGTGTCATTAACCACATAAGGTTAAAAAACACTTGCTCGAGCAATAAGTACACATAAAAGTATTAGTGAAAATAGTATTCATTTCCTACTCGAATTCCTCAACTTTAATCAGTTGCTTACCTAAACATGTCCCAATAAATCAAATCAATCATAGTTATCGATAACATGCTAAAATAGTAACACCAAAAATAGAACATTGAGAAGTAGTCAAAAAAGTCACAAGGATATATAAGATTATTTAACCCTCGGGTATCACACATTGAGGATGTAGCCGTCTATTCACTCGTTTACTTCGACAGTTTTTTAGGAGCGCTATTTATCTTCCACCGATAGACAGAATAGAGCAGATGTTCAAAATTGAATTTTCACAGAACAATTATATCTTTTATTCCATATGAACCGAATCGTGCATACCACTTACGTCACACGCTTTCACGATGAAGAGTCGAACAACATGCTCGTGGTCTCAATTTGAAGGTTAAACCAAAGCAATCGCAATAAACTTATCAAAACAATTCACCTTGCAAGTCTATACAGGTAATATATTTATTGAAATTATTCTGCATAGCCTCCTTTCCTTGGCACATTGCATAATTAATTTGAAAAAAAATTGCAGCATTATTTCCCTTTTCTTAACCTTAACACATACGTCCCTTCTGTGATTGAAAACTGCAGGATTGAAGCGAAAATTGGTGGAAAGGGACAGAACTGAGCTACAAAACTTCAGCTCATATACTACATAAAAGAACCTAAACTTTAATTCGTCCACATAGGCGCCAGTATGCTCCAGGGTGGAAGAGAGATTTCTCGAAAACCCAAATATCGCGTACAAGAACCTGGATAAACATGCGAGACATTGACTGTAATTTTAAGGGGAAAAAAGGAATATGTAGTGGCAATTACAGTCTCAATTCTCAGCTATATTTAGGCTATGAAGGAGAATTCAATAAAAATGTAACTGGTAGCATCAACCAATAACTTGGGCTTTTAGTACCTTCGTAGCCCCTAAAAATTAAGAATATGCATCCGACTCAATGCAAATATAGACAACCACTTGCATTCAATCTTCACGTCATACTATTTTTATTGGTTCACATTGTGAGGACTACAGCAATCACTTCCCTATTTTTTATGATGCTTTCACCCACACAAACACCTGAATAATTGCTTTTTCTTATTTTAGAAAGATTAGTTTATTCTTCTACCTGCATGCCAAATTACTATAGAAGCATTTAAATATTTCTTTCAATATCAATTGGCATTGTGTAAAAAACCATCATCTAGAAAGATCTATCTAATACTTGATTCAGGTGGTAGATGGAAGGAGACCAAGTAAAACTGGACGTTAAGGACCCATAGGGTAAGGAATGTGAATGGAGAAACAACAGGGATGGATTATTTTACTCATTCTCACCAATTTTCTGTCCTCAACAAATTTATAAGGTAGGGATAAAAGGTCTGAAAGATTAAATTATTGATAAATATTGGCAGATGGAAAAGTTCGAAAAGAAAATGCTCTCTCCACCGTCCTATCTGGATCCCCCCTTTTTCTATCACGGCTCTACCTCACCCTTCCAAGACACAGCACAGTTTTAACCACCCGGAGCAAAAACTAAGAGCAGCCATAGAGCTTGCAACTACATCGCCTACCTCTTTATTTTTATCTCCTGCGACAACAGCTCCATTTGAATCATATGCCTCAAACTTCTGCGAAGACAAAAAAGATAAGAGTGTGTATAAGATACTTCAAACATAATTGATGAAGAATTAAAAAGTGAATTAGACGAATAAGGCCAACAGTTGGGCGGCTAGCACCACCAAACCCAAGAGAGAGGACAAAAAAAAAAACCCCAACATCCATGTAACTGAATCAAAATAGTCAAGAAAAACTAAAGAGAGAAGAAAACCTCTAACAACGTAGACCATTTAAAAAAGGATGCAAAATGAAGTGATCTAAAAAGAGAGAAGAACAAAATAATATTACTTTACCATCTAAGTCCTATCCAAAAAACTAAAAAAATAAATGCTTTCTCCTCTTATCTTAAAAATTTCGCATTAGATACTGCAGAAGCCCACAAAATACATTTCATGCCTCAGTGTCTTGTTGCAATGGTTGAACACATGTACTCAAAGATTCTACTATACAAAATGGTTACTCTCAACACAATAGTTGTTGCTAGCATTTGTAAATGACCATCTGAATGAGCTACAAACAAATTGCATGATTCATATATTAGAAACTGTACCTGTTTAGTCAGAAATTCTAGTGTAAGCTGTATAAACACCTTACTCAGGTCATTCCGATCAACACCAATCTGTAAAAAATAGATGTATGTTAAGTTAAGGTGTTATTAAAAGGTGGCAGGTTAATCATGAGTTAGGCTTCATACAAGGATTAGCCATGGTCATTAATTAATTCATGTTGTTGAAGAGAAATACCAATCTGCCAGACAGAGCGGGAAGGAAAAGAATTTGTGGCCTTGAAGGATGGATATCTCAACAGACTAGCAATTTAAATGAGTGGTCAAATCAGAATGCTGGCCTCTGATCAGTCCGTCACTGGTAAATGCATTGGCCGAAAGAAAGCAATAAGTGGAGAAAGGGGTAAATACCAATGTTTTGAAACCGTACGGGCATTCTCAACCAGAAAAATCGGGAACCAGGCCGGAATCTGGTCTGATTACATATTGAAAACCTCTTCTTAGAAAACTGGTGCCGAACCCTCTAAAAGGTCGGTTAAACCTTGAACCAGTCGACCCGGACATGGTTTTCCCGAGTTGACAGGTTCTATAGTTTGGAAAAAACGAAGAAAAGACAGGACCATTCTTCAAGCTATCTGAGTTTTTCCAGAAATTTACCATACCTTCTGCTGTAACAGAAAGGTGCCAACTGCTTAATTTCTCCTTTGTTTTCTTTTCCTCTTTCTAATTTTTCCCTCCTCTTGCTGAAAATTTTTTTGCCCTCAACTATCGGCGGCAGAGTCACTATTTACCCTAATTCTTCAAATGAGTAAGTGAAGGAGCAGAATACTTCTCATTTAAAAAAACGAGGCTGTGGTCCATTACAAATGAAGATTTACTTCTGTTTTAAAAGTGAGGCAATGCTACTTTCTTTTTCCTTTTGAGTAGTAAAATTAAGATTAAGTTACTTAATTATCTTTGAATAGTTGGACTGCATATTGGACTTCCACATTATTTGTAATGTTTTATGATAGATATATTTAATTACTCTATACAACCAGTTTGAACCCGATTAAACCTTTCGACCCTTGACCCTAATTCTTTTCCAGGTAGATGCCCAGTTGAGTTTTCAAAACATTGGAAAATACTTTATCTGGCCTGCTTTTAAGTTGCTTGATACATGCACAAATATGATACTAGACTTTGCTAAACTTAGAGAAATGGTATAAAAACAACAAAGGAGCTGTGAACTTACACAAGGAACTACATAAAAGGAAATGAAGCAATAATTTATTAACAAGAGAAATGAAAGATGTAAACAGTGAAGGAGTTCATTGAATCCGCCAAACTTCATTAGAAGAGACCAAATTAGCAACCCACCTGAGCCTGTCTTTACTTTATAACACAGGGTAAAGAAAGAGATAGACTACCCTACAGATGATGACAAAGTATTTATCTTATTTCATCTTTTACTGATGCTTACCAGTCGAGCTCGCAAAGTTCGTATTTTAAGAACGGGTTCCACTAGTTCCCAGTAAACATGGCTCCAAACTGTTCCTCTTTGCTTGATCTCATTCTTGAGGGCCTATCTTGAAAGAATCGAGTGCCAGAAAGTAGTGTTGAATCAGGTTTATAGCAGCAAGTTGATAGCAAATGACAAGAAATGAACTGACACAATATATCCAATGAGGCAGCATTTATAGCATATATATATGGCACAGATCAAAGAACCTACAGAGTACATGTTCTCCGTTACTGTTTTCCTCAATAGTCCTTTGTCTCCATTGGCCATTTGGGTGTTTATCTGAGAAAAAATGAAAGATTAAAGAACAAAAAGAGGAGATAGCAAAATTTTAAAATATGAATAAGAGATTGTGTTATCTACTTATATTCAAGATGACGAAAGCAAACCTCTTTGTATAAATCAATAGCTTCACTGTAGAACTTCTTTTTTGAATACCCATACTTCCTTAATTTTGCAATTGCATAAGCACTTTTCAGCTGCAAAAAGTGAACTCATAGGATCACCAACGAAGTAAACAAGGAACCTCAGTACCTTCTGCTAAAAAGCTCAAATGTCCTAAAGATTTCCCACTAAGGTAAACCAGGAATTGAGTCTCTTGGTATTTGTTCCATTTCAGTCTCAGTTGCTCTTAAGTTCAATTTTCAGGTACCACAGAAATGAAAAATATATCATTTCATCTTTTCCTAAAGAAAATTTCCTATCACGTGGATAATAATTTGAACATGAATCAAACAAAATTTGTTGCATGTGTATACCTCCAGAATGATATCCTCTTTAGTTCTTTTCCAACCATTTCTGGTGAACCATCTGCATCCAAAGAGGAAAAAAGAATTTGAGGTCACAAAAGAGGAGAAACCACAGGTGTAATGCTATGTATCTATCAAAGGCAACTTCAACATGTGTGCCAATGTAAAAGTACTCAATAGCAATGCCATTTAAATTGAATGAATGTGAACATTCAAAATCCATTATCCAATCTTTAATACAGCCCTGTTTGGTTGGACTGTGGATTAAAATCTAGATAAAAATCTAAGTCAAAGTCAAAAATTAATTTTAATTACACATTTCATAGGACTCACAATTTTTCAACCACACATTTCATTAAACTTTATTAAAATCTCATTTGTTTTATGAAGAATTATTTCAAGAAAAACTGCCAAAAGTTCAGTTGACTGAGCATGTATGGGTGGAGCTTATTTGATGCTTATAAGCAGGGGGGAGAGAAAATATCTGAGGGAATACTTATTCTCTCTTGCTTATAAGCAACAAATAAATCAAAGCGTAGAATAGTTCCTCTAAAGTTCTTAGATTATTTTTCAATAGCTAACCAAAATTCCTAAATTTGTTTATGAAGTTCAATTCCAATCTAGAAAATATGTTGCTGAACATAACCAAGATTTAAGAGCAAAAACTCCCTTGTAAATTTTACAAACCTTTTCCAGAAGGATATTGGTTCACGAGGTGCATATGGCTCATATACAATTCCAGGACTCAACATGGAAACTTTAAGAGCCCCCTGCATACAAGAAGGTCAAAAAGGGGGCAGTTTATTGAATAATCTTGAATCTACAAAAGGTTATTTCATACATTCTACTGCTATTCAATCAGTAGTAAGAGATACAAGAAGCTAAGAAAATGAGTTTTTGGGCTCGAATAAGATGTTACAAAACTCAAGTACATTGGAGTTGACCATAAAATTTAAGAGACTTATATTTTAATTGTTACTGATTTAGAAAATCGAAGGTAAACCCAATGCTCTGCCCTTCCATTCCTTGGAAAAATAGAGAACGATGGTAGAGCTGTTGGCTTTTTCCATGTTGTCAATATACACTATGATCCACAAGAGAAGAAAATGCCATAGATACTTTCCTATTTTGTTATCATAATTACATTTCATTTTGTTCTCTAGCACATTGGTCCTCGGCAATCATATAGAAAGCCAAAATATATCTTTGGCTGCAAAAGAATGAGCACCAACTTTCATATCCTATAGCAAAACTACCAAAAACAAAATTTGAAAAACTCGTGCTAAACAGTGAAAAATTTTACCCTGCTGGTCCATAAAATAAATTCAAAACTCTTCTTTGCAGGTTTAGAGAATTTAGAAACACAACTAGCCAATTTTATTAATTCGAATTTATTCGGGCACTGAATAGAATCTCCATGGAATGCTCACACTAAGTTGAATTTCTGTATACGAACCCCTATAGCAGCAGCCTAATGGTTACAGAGGTTATATTAGCAAGATAAATTCGTTAAATTGCTTAGTGTTGATGATGCGGACATCACGCCGAAAGTTATTTATTTATTTTATTCTCGTTATTGGACCTATCGTTTATTTTATTTTATTTATTGTTATTGGATTTGTATTAGTGGGTCGGCCCAATCCCATTAGGTTTTCGCTCTTTCGCTATTTATTGGATTTTTCATTGTTATTGTGACAGTTAATGATTGAATGAAATACGATTTGGCGGCTGCCAATTTTCTCCTTTCTCTCCCACGTTTCTTTCTTCTTCCCTGCGGCTTCTTCTTCTTGTTTCCCTCGCATTGATTCTACATCAAAGTGGTATCAGAGCTAAACCTGGTTTCTTTTGTAAATTTGCCTCCCAACATTGCTCACCAATCATCAGTTCTTCCTAAAATTCAACTTCCAACATCAACAATCCTCTGCAACCACACAAACAGCTNCAGAGCTAAACCTGGTTTCTTTTGTAAATTTGCCTCCCAACATTGCTCACCAATCATCAGTTCTTCCTAAAATTCAACTTCCAACATCAACAATCCTCTGCAACCACACAAACAGCTAACTTAGCCTACAACTTCCGTTCACCACAGGCACCCTCAACAATTCACCATCATACCACTACCACAAAACTATTCACCATCATACCACGACCACAACACCACCGCCTCACGCACAAAACTACAACCGCACGCCGACACCAGACCATCTGCAATACCAGACCACCAGCAGAGGACGCACTAAGCATACGCAGAAAGCACAACAAAAAAAAAAATAGATGGCTCTTGTCTGCCCCAGTTGATCCGTCGCCTTTAGAAGGCAACCCAGCGCCGCCCGACCTACACCTTACCAGCAACAGCCGCTCCTCTCTCTTGCCGGCGCTGCGCAAGCAATCGAAACAACAGAAAAAAAAGGGGGGG
>CAIGRN010028480.1:0-16543 GCA_903798345.1 Fraxinus anomala
CCTATATTCTCTTCAATTCTCTCTCTGACTTAAGCATCGGAGGGGCGACGAGGATACACCTCGACGCCTTTGTTTCAGGTATTGGAAGGTCTCGTTCGTGCTCATTCTCAGTCGTCAAGCTCGGAAATCGACAGGTACGCTTTTTGGTAGCATCAGGTATTATTCAAATTAGTTATTTTTGTGAGGTAGTGAGCCTAATTTTCCCATGAGAAAATGAGTCGTCCATGGACTAAATTGTCATGAGCGTTTCAGGTCCATTGCTATTCCAGTTAAGTGGACAACCAAACTGGAACACCAGATGTGATCTCGAATTCAGATGCACAAAATTCCACTACACAGCTCATTTAAGGCCTATCACCCTTTGCAAGTTTAATTGAGCCATATATTAATGACTTGTTGTTGGTCCTCCTTGGGCCTAGAAGGGTAGTCCTGCCCTAAGAAAGTATATTGGCCCTATACTCATTTGGCATAAGAAAAAGAGGATTTTGTTTTTGGGAAAATTGCAGCCGAGGTACCAAATCTTTCAGTTGGTGGTAGACTTTGTCCAAACATTTCATTTGTACTACTCACGGTACCAAACCTTTAAAAAAATCGCAATACAAGTCCAAATTGACGATTCCATTAGTTTGACATTAAAAACTGTTCGTTGACCCTAAAATTTAAAAATTTAATAAGTCTTCCCAAATAAGCTAAGGGTATTTTAGACATAATATATTTCACATATTAAATCAAAAATTAAAAAAACAAAAAAACAACCCACCCCTATCTCCTTTCTTCCCCAACTCTATCACCACCTTCAAACCACCCTCAACCTGCCGCCTAAGCCACCGAAAATTGCCCCTCGTACCGGCAGTTTTCCCCCTCAACACACTCCAACAAACCATTCACATTCCCATCTCCTTCCTCAACCCCCTCACTAATGGTCGCCCTCTTCAACTGGAACGCTAGTAACGACTTAAAATTGGAAGTGCATTTTTTGATGAAATTGGTCGGTAGCATTGGCACCGTAGGGGCTTTAGATGATTCAGAATTCAACGGTGGTGGTCCCATGTGGTGGGTCCCGCTCGAAGTGGACAAATTGTGGATCTTGGAATTTGCACATATTGCAAGTTTAGAGCTCAAATTCGATGGAATTTCTTCAACAACTTGATCAATTGGCTCCCTACCCATTGTCAACTGGCATTGAATTAGATTTTGGCTTGTCGAATTTGGTGGATTAAGGTCGTGGGACCCGTCAATTGAAATAGAGAAGCAATTGTGCATTATTTTGGCCGGTCTTCAATTCTCAAGGAGCAGTTGTTGCATTGTTTTGGCAAAAAATTGTTTTATGAAGTTGGTCGCTGTGTGTAGGGGGATAAATGCAATTAAGATAGGTACGTGGTTGAGGACATTGTGGAATTTGGGTCAGGCTTCCGCTTCGGGCTTGAAGCAGGCTCCAAACCTGAGCTTCTCTTAACATGAGCTGCCTCTGTAAGGGAAACCTGGAGGCCTTTCTGGTATGCCACGGATTTAAGGATGCAGAATACGTTTCTCTTGCATTTGTTGCTAGAAAGCTGCATTTAAACACTATAATTGTGCTTGAACAAGAGGAAGAGCTGCTTCCTGAAGGTTTTAAAAATGGCTGGAATTGAGAGTTTTCTTCCTGTGGGTGAGGGAGCCGTTGGTTTTGAGGTGGTGGTCGTGGTAGTGCTTGGTTTTGAGGCCGCGTTAGGCCGACGTTGAGGTGGTGGTGCCGGAGGTAGCAGTCGACGGCATGGTGGAAGTTGCTTTGGTTTTGGGTTGAGGGGTTTGGGAAGGAGATGGGGTGGGGTGGGGTGGGGTGGGTGGGGGATTGTTGTTTTGTTTATTTTTGATTTAGTAGAGAAAATATATTATGTCCAAAATGCCCCTATCTTATTTGGAGAAAATTATTAGATTTTAAATTTCTGGATTAACTAACGGTTTTTGGGGTCAAACTAACAGAAACCGTCAACTTGGACTTGGGCTACGATTTTTTTAAAGATTTGGTACTGTGGGTGATACAAATGAAAGGTCTAGACAAAATCTGCAACTAATTGAAATGTTTGATACCTCGACTACAATTTTCCCTTTGTTTTTTAACAAATTGTTTACATTGCCCTTGAAATCTATATGCCCTCAATACTTAATAATGTTATTATGTCCATGTTTGGTGTAGATTAAAATCTATTAAATTTCAAGTTGATGTCAACGATTAATTTTAAATAAATATTTCATCAATTTTTATCAAAATTTTCTAAAAAATTAATTATAATCTACTAAGAAATGTTGGCTTATCCCGTCATGGATAACACATTTTGAACAGAGACGCTCATCATACAAGAGATTCATCATCAATAAAGAAGATCAGCTTAAACATGTAAGGCGGTTCTCACGTATCGTAAGCAACTTTTCCTCATTTCACACGAAACTACAAACTGTGCCGAAATACCAAATTTTCCACTATTTACATATAATCAACTTACAAGTGCTTATTTTCTAATTTTCAACTCTTTATTTCCATAGCAGGATTGAGCAACATGGAAAAATTAACATGTCACTGGAAATCGGAATAACCCGAGCCACTTTTTATACGCCTTTTTTCTGCGTCTTCCACTCTCCTGTTGGACAGTCTGTTTCATGGAAGCCAGAAACTTTGAGCACAAACTTGAAGTTCAATTGGTCAAATATGAATCCATTATAGAAAATCCTAATACAGTAAAATGGATTGTACGAAAAAGAAGCTAAAATGTTGTTTATTTGTATCGTCATATCTAACTTACTTGAACTGCAGGATGGCCTTCCCTTTCTTGGGTTGGGGTTTCGATGCACAATTCAGAATCTAATTTCTTAATCCCTTGTGGAACTTGAACTGTTGAAGAGCTTGACTTCGATGTGTTCCCTTCATCCATTTCCAGGCTAAGCTGCACAGAAAACAAGCATATATATATGATATGAGCATCGAAATCCTAATAATAAATTTGAGTCGGCTACGTAAATAGAGTGGTCGAAACCTGAAATACTCGATTTTCAAGCACAGAAAGCCGTTCCACAAGTGTGCCTTTATGGTGGACTTCCTCTATAGCCGAAGATAGATCTTTGCACTCATCTTTTTCCACAAGCAGTAGAAGAAAATTCTCTTCTTGGTAAGCTATGCCTCTCTTCTAAAAGTTGCAGCTGAAAAATAAAAATTTCATCAACCATCACGAAAGAAACATGCTTAAATTTTACGATCATCTGGTACTATTTAATCCACCCTATCAAATATGTGTTAATTATCGAAATTTTGGGACGAAAAAGGGATTACCATGCGATCAAGACGATCTAATCTTGGGATAACAGGCAAGAATGTAGTGGTTTCTTGCATTTCATGGTGCTCCATGAAACTGTCTCTATAAAGCTATGTAATATTTTTAAGGATTTTTTGTCCAAAAACTCTCTCTCTCTCTCTCTCTCTCTCTCATGTTAGAACGAGATATAAAGAGAGATCAAGATGTGGACAGACCTGCACTGAAGTGTTAGATAAGGCGTTGAAGAATTGAATAGAAGATAGAATTCAACTGGTCATTAAATGACAACTACCATCCCATGCTTTGTTTGTCATAATTCATGGATCTTACCCTTTTCTTTATTCTTATCTCATCATGACATATCTCAACATCTCTTTCTCAAACATAAATAAGAATGTACATGTAACATGATTGCTCTTTAAACACACTAAATCAAAGAGATATACACACATGCAATAAACGTGTTCACAAGCACAACCAAAAAGACAGTAAACATATTTACATGATTTGACAAGATTGTTCATGCCATGAGAGATAAATTCACCAATCAAATTACAATTTTTCTTTTTACTCTCTCAATGTCCCTACCTAATATCAAAACACCCGTGGCATTAAAGGATTAAAATTTAGTTGTCGTAATAATTGAATATTTTCATGTAACAATATTGTTGGAAGAAAATAGATCGTCCACGTGGGATGATCCGACCCGATTTGCATGGAATAGTTCTTGGAGGGGAGGACTTAAATTTTATGTTTAAAATTCAACCTCCAACCACCCTCAACCTCTATGCACTTCAGTTCCACTACAATAAAAACCATAAAAAATACATGCAAAATTCGCGTGTGAAGAAAATGATGAAAAACACATGAGGGGTGTGACTTGATTTGAAAATTTTACATCTCTAAATTGGTATTTGGGACGTGCTATCAAACTCCTTCTTTTGTGGCCGAGTTTCTGATCAAGAAACGGGTGCAAGGTAGTGTGAAAACAACCAAACCAAAGACGAGTAATTCAACCTCATTTTTGGGATTTCAAGTAAGTTTTATAACTTCGAATTCAATTATATGCATGCAATTATGTTTTACATACATTGGAATGACTGGAAATTTTAAATGATCAATCTCAAGTTTGTTAGACAGATTGAGAAGTGTCATTTAAAAGGAACAAGGAAAGGACATCTTAATTTAATGTGTATTTGAGTCGTGGTCTAATTAAATTGTTATTCGATAATATATAAATAGTTTCGTTGTACGATAGACTAATGTCTAATACCACGAGAACTAAATAACATTTTTTAATTGAGCCGTCCATGGTGTAAGCCTTTATGAGCAATCAATATTTGCCGTATATTTAGTTTTTTCTAGACAAATTGTCGATCAATAAAAATAAAATAAAATAGAATTTTAATTTCTTCATTGGAAAACTAGTGGTTAATGTTGACAGACGTGGCATTGTTGTCCGGACTCGAGTTGATGGGTGAATCCCCAGTCCATAATCAAAATGTAAACAAAATTGTACTTAATTACTTATTAATTTGATGTGATTAAAATCAAATTTTTAACAAAATTTGATAAAAAGTACTAAAATATACAATTAAAAAATTATAATTCTATAAAATACGACTAAAATTAATTATTAATCTTAATTTAATTTAGATCTATACTAAAGAGGGGCTATATAAAAATTTCCTCTTGATACGACATTAAAAAAGCTCTTATAATTAACAATTTCTTCGAATTATAATTCATAATTATAAAATAATATAATTTTATATAAACTTAGATTTTAACCAAGCAAAACGCGGTCTTAGTCTTTCTTACCAATTTCAACCCAAAAGCTCTCTGTCCAACCTAACCACTATTGCAGCAAACCCACGAGATCTAACTCACGGTAAAGAGAGAGAAAGACAGAGGATCGTCTTCTGGTAATTAATCTCTCCTTTTATGCATTTTTTCATATATTGATATTTTCAAGATTTTGTCATTTCGAATAATGGATAGTTTTTTTATTTTTGGTTATGAGTATGTTCAATACGTGAAACTGGTATATTAAATCGGTAAATTGGCGGATTTTGATGACTGAAATTTTCTAATTCTGCCAGGATCATACAAGGTTTTCTTATTTACATATTTTAAACAACAAATTGAACTATTGACTTATTTATGTGACGTGAGAATTGAAAAGGAGAAAAAAAACCATATTCATAGCTGTGAATTTGTAACGGTAATTGTTGTTCTGAACAATGTTGATTTTGGAAATATTGCTTGTTTGATTAGTTTAGAGCCTAAAACTGTTATGCTTTCATTTTAAAATGGGACAATGTTATTCTGCTATTTAACTACTAGTTTGTAATAACAACAAACTGGGGAAGAATATATGCTGTATTTGTAATGCTATAGCAGCAAAAATGAAAATTTTCGGTAAATGTGATGTGCTGTCCTTACACCAACTCAATGGGATTAGAAAATTTGACTCCATGAAGTCTAATTATTGCAAAAAAGAATTCAGACATTCAAATCCCATTGTTCCAAAGAGCAAATAAAGCTTGTTGGAGTTGTAGAGAACGTTTTTGGTCATATCTTGGGATTGCTTGTTGAGATATAATTTGCTGATTCCTCTATAGGGGTTCACAACTCAACTCTGCAGCATTTGATTTCTGTGCTAGGTTTAACTAGTATCGGTAACATATTTTATCTTTATGAAATCATCGCGCATGCTACTTATATGAACCTTGTGAAATGGATATCTGTACTATTTTCTTTTGCAAGAGCTTGGTTCTCCATGATTCCATCAATAGAAGTTTCGGTTAAATTATAACTCATATTTAAGTTTTGGAGTTTTAGCTATTAGTCCGTTGATTTTTATTCATTTTTAACCAATGTGATATGCAAATCAGTGCTTCCACATAAATTTCTTGTATATGGTTAATATGTGGATCATGATCTCTGCAGATACTCTGCTTGCTTTATCAGACAGTAGCATTGTGACTCTGATAAAAGACCTGTCTATATATAATTAATATGGTAAGCATCATTTTTATGATTTTTGCTGCTATTTCTACTTTTGCTTAGTGGCAGCTGATTTTTGTTTCTGTACGTTGTGTACGGTTTTATGTGATCTTCTATATTGCATTTCTTCCCTTCTGTTGTAGTTACAGAAGTTTAGTGCATTGTGGAGATTGTCATCTTTGACCAATTTTATCAGTCCTTTTTGGTCTGTCTTCCCTACAGAGAGGAGAGTTTGCTTTTATTTCAGACGTTCTTTCTTAAAAAAAATTTAAAAAATGCATGCTTTTAGTATGGCAACTGAGAGCTAGCATGTTAACTGTACAGCTAGTAAGTGTTGGGGATATTTGGTTTAATATTTTCCTCAATATTGTACCTCAATCATTATAGAGGAATTTCATTCTCCAGTTTCTTTTTAAGACCATGATATTAACATGGAATATTCCTATTGTTAATATGTGATTGATGTAGACATAAATAATGACAAAGCAGACATCAGTTGTAGATTGAAAGACTTGCGTTTTCATTTTCTAGTGTTATTAAGCTCTCGAGTCTCCTGTGTTTGTCTTGCCTTTTGTTATTGATGTATATGTTGTTGCTATTGCTTTACCCGACGCAGCTGAATTTAGAGTAGGGAAGTATGTTGGGCCTGTAAAATTACAAGATACCTTATAAAATATCTTTATCATGGAATAAATAAATTGAAATACTTTTTTAAGAGAAATTTGGAGGGATATGAAATTAAAGTCTGGGAAGCTCCGGAGAAAATAAGCAAAGCATGTGTATAGACATGCTTTTGATACTTTCATCATAGAGTAATCCAGAATAAGACATGACTGATAAACAGGGAATGTATATGGTTCTCAGTGGCAAGTTGCAGGATTGATTTAGTAAAAAATGAGTGAAAAATACTGAATCATTAAAGGTTATTTTTTATCAACATGCATCAGAATGCTTCACTCTAAGTAGATCAATCTAGCGTATTGTGTATTACTCCGAAGATCCAGAAGAAGGAATTTGAGCTACATTTTTCACATCTCTTAAACTTCATGGAGACGTTTCAACTTTTGTAAATAAGGCTTTCTCCCGGGTTTCATTAGTTTAGCAGTCAGAAAGGGAAGTAGAGGTGGAAACAATGATGACGACTTTCTCCAATTTCACCAATTCATTTCACCCAGACCAAGGAAGAATAGAATAACAGGAGAGAAATGAGTTGTATTTTAAAATGTTGCTTTCAAACATCCATATCCTTGTCATGTAGATAAGGTTGAAAGTACATATAGTTCCCTTTTATGTTTACCATATTAATCATAGTGGAAGGAGTAAATCTGAAATTCAGTCTTCCTTTTCCATTTCTATGCTTATTAATTAAATTAAATTTTGTTTTCTATTTGATGTTTATAGAGTGGCCAAGCTGGGAATTTAATATTTTTGTGTTGCAAACTGAATTGACACCTTTTGTTGCAGGTTTATCACTCCAGTTTCGTTGATGAGGAAGGAATTACTAAATCATGTGGGTGCCCTCTACTTCCTCTTAAAAGCCACATAAAAGGACCTGCTCCAGTTTCAGAACAAGGTTAACTTGCACCATAGTGTCTAATTTTAAGAAATATATACTATATTTTGTACTGAAAATGATATAAATTTTATGCAGATAGCACTGATATTGTTGATGAAGCAATCACATTCTTTCGTGCAAATGTTTTCTTTAGAAACTTTGACATCAAGAGCTCAGCTGATAAGCTTCTTATTTATCTAACACTCTACATAAATATTGCATTAAAGAGGCTAGAAGGCTGTAGAACTTTGGCTGAAGGAACCAAAGCAATTATTAATCTTGGTCTGGAAGATGTTCCTGTACCTGGGGAGTCTGGATTCCCTTTTCCAGGACTATTTGCTCTTCCACAATCTAAAAAAGAATCAGGTAAAGCTTCCAATTTTCTTGTTGATTTTGTCATGCAATACTATCTGCTTTATAATCTTCCTTCATCGGATTGAGGGATTGACAATGTTTGAAATTTGAATAAGTGGGATATTTATCCAGCTGAAAACAATAATCAGCCCAAAGCTATTTGGTGTGTACTGTAGTTATGGTCGCCAGCATAGAATTCATATAGGTTGCATGAACCACCAGAACTAAAAGACAGAAATTAGAGAAAATATCATAATATTTTAGTTTGTGTTTTCCCGAGTGTGAGATAAAGTGAGAATGCATACATAAATAGTTAAAACTCGAACTTGGTGATCTGATTATCAACCTTTTCTTTCAGTTGTTTTGCTCGTTAAATATGACTTTTTTTTCCTTTTTAGCTCTCTCTCTCTCTCTCTCTCTCTCTCTCTCTCTTTCTCTCTCTCTCTCTCTCTCCATGTATTGGCTTGGGTGGGTTTGGGGTGGGTTGTCGGGACAGATTCAGCATCACGAATTATGGTCAGCAATACGTAGTGGGGAGAGGATAGGATTTTTAGATTTGTCCAGTTATAATGAAATTTGAGATTCAGAAACGCTATCTGTAGGTAATTTATGCATGCAAAAATGGAAAAAATTATCTAATTTTTTTGATATTTTAGAAGTTTAAAAGTAAAATTGACAGTTTGATGCTACCAAAGGTAAAAAATATAAGATATATTCTTACCGTGAGATACTGAGATGTATGGTTGCAAGTTCGTGTTCTCCTGAAGTCGGTGATTTGCTTTGTGAATCTTAAATAATAATCCTTGAGTGACCAGATTGAAGATATTCCTAGGATAAGAGTGTTGTTTCAAATTGGGGTGGAGGTTTGCTCTGTGTTCAGCTTGACTTTACTCAAACCGTTCTATTGATTCAGCATGCTGAAGTGAAAATTAAAAAAATGCTTTCTTTCTATTTTTTTGACCCCTGGTTTCATTTTCTCAAATGTTCGTTAATATTGTCTTACAGCCAAAGTGCATGTTCAGATGTGCCCCATTTTATTCAACAACTGAAATTTGTAAAATAAGGATGTTAGATTTTGGAGATTATAATACTATTGTAGTCAACTATTTTTTCTGAACTAACTACCTTTTATTTATTTATTTATCATTTACTTATTTTGTTTGGTGTGGAGGTAGGGGTGGGTGGGGGTGGTACTGCTCTTAATTTCTTATTCTTGATAATTATACAGGGACTTTAATTTTGCGTTCTTGATTACGTAAATTTCTTGATATACCAGAGCTCTTCAGAAATTATTTAAAGCAAATTCGGGAAGAAACAAGTGGAAGATTATTGAGTGTGGCGTATCGACCCAATGGGACACCCAACAAATGGTGGTTGGCATTTGCAAAGAGGAAGTTTATGAACATTATTGTACCTTGAAATCTACATTTCAAAGCTGATACAATGTTGGACATCTATGGCTTGAGCAAGCTCACCTCTAAATATAAGCCAACCCGTTCATGAAGGTGATATATATTGGTGTAAAATTGCTTTTTTTTAAAAAAAAAATCTTTATGCTTCTTTAATTCTTGCAGTGTAGTTCTAAACATATATTATGGTTTTTAATAATGCTTACATTTTCAATTGTTATTTGCGATTTGGACCTTCACAATAACTTTCATCGAGTGTAGTTTTACATGATTTAACTTTTACTTTTTAACTCCACTCTTGTTACAGATGCTACGTCATGCATAAATCTCTCTTGGCATGTTCGATCTCATGGGTTCGGAAATACTAGATGGGATTAAAAAAGACAAATTGTTTGTGCCTTGGTCGACCTCTCATTTCTAAGAAAAATCTTGAGTTGATACACTATTCTCAACGTACTTTTTTATAACAGTTCGATACAAAACAAGTTGGATCCACAAACTCGTAATATTAAGTTGCAACTATATTACCTAGTACGAGTAAGTGTCGGTTCAAAAATATAAAGATTAGCATCAATCTCCAAATAACTTGATGTATTTCAGATTTTGTGACTGAAAAAATCCTCTTTGTTGTTAATATTGATTAACATTGCATTTAACAAAAACAGAATTCCTAGCATGCAATGCTACAAGCATTGACATGGTAGTTAAGAAGAAGATTTATAATCACATAGGCAGTTCTAGTGCAAAAACAAAAGGTATGGAGTCTTCAGGGGTGTGTCTGCAAATTATTGCTGCTGCTGACGTTCTCACAATACTGTGCACGCATATTGCAGTTTTACGGCCATAATTGGGAAAATGAGTTTTTGAACTATATATTTTGGAAATATATGCCTTGTTTGAGCCTCATTAATTTTTGAATAATGATTGATGGAGAATATGTGATTAAAAAATGAAGAAAAATTTTAAATTCGTGTTTAATATTATTTTATTAAAGAACGTGTGATTGAAAAAAAGAGAAAAAAATATATATTTCAAAAAAAAGAATCAAACAAGAGCATAGCCTTGTTTGAACCTCATTTTTTGAAAAGAATACATTTTTAAATATTGTTTTGACCTCATTTCAATCATATATTACACGTAAATTCAAAAAATTCCTTATTTTTTAACCACACCTCTTCCATTAATACGTTATTTAAAATTGTATTTTTTTAAATATAAAAATTAGGCTCAACCAAGCTCTATTATCGTTTAAAAATTGGAAAAACTTTGAATTTATGTAAAGAATATTTTAATGTAAGAATATTTTAAAATATTTTAATTTAAAAACGTATGGTTGAAAATAATATAAATTTTTTTTTTTTCTTTTTGAAAGAATGGTGGTGAACCAAGTCTTCTTTATAATTTTAATGGATAATTGTAGGAAAAGTTTCAAATCTTTGAAATATTAGCAGACTTTTTTCAAATATTTGATTTGTTATAATCGTCGCCCTTAATATTTCCAACCATTGCATGTGAGACCCTTTTGGATGGTTTCCATTTATTTTTCCGTAGTTGACCACCGAAATTAAGTTTGAATATATTTTAATCAATTAAAATGAAGCAAAATGGTAAATATCTATTAAAATAATTAAATAAAAGGATAATTGAATAAAAAATTTTAAAAAAGGAAAAGAAAATAAAAGATCTCTTCTTTACCCACGAACCCCACACCCAACCACAAAACCACCCCACCCGTTTCTCATCACCGGCGCCAACGAAAATCGACTTCTCAACCTAGAGCTCTACTTGTCGATACCATAATCACTTGTCCCATATCAGACTAATACAAAGCCGAACCTTCAGATTCCAAAAACTCGTCCAAATTTGGGGGCACGATTTGGTGACACGAACTTTCCAGCTCTGGTGGCACGATTTCAACTTCAAATACTAGCTCAAATTTCACTCCCTTCATTAAAGTTGTCACGTTCAATCGTCTCTCCTCTCTCTCCTGCTGCCTTAATCTCTAGCTAAATTTTTTAGTAGAAATTTGGTGAGAAGTTTGTGTATTATCAAACTTCAAATGTTGGGTTCGAGCTTAGTGGAATTGTTTGAATCCGTGTGTGGATCGCGAATTGGGAATTCAATTGGTGTGTTTCCCATAGTTGTTAGGACTAGAATTGCATTTTTCTCAGTTGAATTTGTGGCTTGAAGCATACTTGATGCATCAAATTGAATGGGATAGACTTGAGAGGGGTCCGTTTGGTGGTTGCTAGCATGGGTGTTAGCCGAAAAAGGGGTCGTAGCCAGCATGGGTGTAGCCGGAAAGGGTGTTGTCGACGATTTGCAGTGGAGGTGACGTCGACATTGACATCAATGGTCGAAGACAGTTGTATGATTTTGATTTTTGGGGGGTGGAGTCGGGTAAAGAAGACATACTTTTATTTTTTATTTAAGTTTTTTAATTATTTAATGTGGCAAATAGAAATTACTATTTTGCCTTCCTTTAATTGATTAAAATATGATCAAATTTAATTTTGGCGATCAATTAACAGAAAAATGGATGGAAACCATCTGAAGGGCCTCAAATGCAATGGTTGGAAATGTTAGGGGTGACGACCGCAACAAATAAAATATTTAGGAAAAATTTGCTAGTATTTCAAAGATTTAGAACTTTTGCTGCAATTATCTCTAATTTTAAAATTTCGGCTCAAAATCGGATGACCGATATGGGAGTCCATAGGATCTGCCCGAGATCCACCCAATCATATTACGCCACGTGTACTAACTTCGGGCCTCATTTGGCAGTCTTTTCGACGCTTCCACGCCTGCACACAGACTGAGACAAACTAAAGTTAGTTTGATTAATTCTAACGTACGCCCCCGCCCTCGCTCTAACCTTCGTTCTTTGTAAAGTTAGCGCGAGTTCACTACGGTATTCTCCTCCCCTCTCGATTAGGAAGCAAAATAAGCTTTCTCGTGAGATTTCAGGTGCCTATTACTCTCTCGTTACCCATACAATGAATTCTTACATATATATACGTACATAAATATGTATGTGTGTTTAATTGTTTATCTGACAAAATGATTGGAAAATAACGCGTTCACGATTGGTTTAGCCGGTTGTTGATCTGCCTGGGAGACGGATGATTTGTCCAATAGGAACTAAACAGTGGCTTTGCTATGATTTTTGTAGTGAACTGTATTACATATTTGAATGGAATATGTTTTTGGCTTTTCTGTTCAGATTCTAAGTCGTGTGCGCTTGTTTAGGAAGTAATTTAGGTCGTTGTGAATATAGATATATCTAATTGATCAGCTAGAGTCAGTGATATAGTCTTGATTTTAACAATTTGAGCTACCGTAAAGGTAATAAATAGATTACTTGAATCGGATGTGGGTATTAATGTACAGTCCATGGACGCCTACTTATATATTAGGAAATATAGTGTTTTACAAGCTAATGCAACACATTTTCAATTGCTTGATGATTCTTAGACACTTTTGATGAATTTTATAATGTTCTGGATAGATTGACAAACTGTGTCCCCTCCCCATTTATAATTATTATCTTGTCTTTGCCTTTGGATGCAGTGGATTGTGTGATTTATGTTGTTTGATCACGTTGAAGAATAAGGGGAAGGAATTGTTGTTTGCTCAATCATTGCTTTTGTCATCTATTCTATTGAGCTGCATAAACCATGCCCATGCTGGAGTGACAAGTGCATTTGTGCGTCTCGAGTGGCCATCGGTTGACATTCCACTTGACAATGACGCTTTTGCAGTTCCTAAAGGTTACAATGTACCACAGCAAGTAAGCTTTAACATTTCCTAATTCACCTTCAAGTGATTTCATATGGAAAAAATGCTTCAGAGGAAAGCAAGTGTTCTGCCATTTCCGGTTTTGCAATTTGATTTCTTTCGCGTTTCTTTGACACTGCGAATATACAGGATATTGTTATATCAAGGAAGTGTCTCTTCTGTTTGTCGTTTAACTCAGTTGATTTTATTATAGTTTCACTTTTCTACCTCATTGGTATAACTGGTTCTGAAAATATTGTTATACGTGAATATAAAATGGATCTTTGTTAAATGTGTTATTCACTTAGTTCAAGGTGAAGTATTATGATATAGATACACAAGATACGACATTCAGCACTCTGGATTACTTGATCAACTAGTAAAATCCTCTAACTCCATATATGAAGATTGATGTCTATTAGATAATTTCCTGGCAATATTGGCGATAAGTTGTCAATCGCATAGCTTTTATTGCACAAATATGAGATGTTTTACATGTTTCTATGATGTTTTGATGACATTCATCTTCTTGTGCAGGTGCACATTACACAAGGTGACTATGATGGGAAGGCTATTATAATCTCATGGATAACAGCTGACAAACCAGGGTCCAACCAAGTCCGATATGGCTTATCAGATGGAAAGTACGATTTTTCTGCAGAGGGGACGGTGCAAAATTACACCTTTTATAACTACAAATCTGGATATATACATCAGTGTCTTATTGGTGGTCTTGAGGTATAAGAATCGAGCTGTGGAATACACTATAACATCATTTTCCCCCATTCTTGTCAAATTGAAAGTAGTACTGCATTTGACTCTTTAAATTAAAAATAAAGAGTCAATGCAGAATCGAATAGTTGCATTCAGATAATACACATACTTCCTGTTTGAGTGATCGATGGAAAATCAAATGCACGTAGCGGTCTTCTTATCATATGTCATATAATTTTTTTTCTTAACCCTACTTTTCTTCTTCTGTTCTGAGCCTGAGTTGGGTCTTCATTCTTCTCAGTATGACACTAAGTATTACTACGAGATTGGGGTTGGAAATTCAGCCAGGAAGTTTTGGTTTCAAACACCTCCAAAAATTGATCCAGATGTTTCTTACAAATTTGGAATAATAGGTGAGACCAATCCCTTCATTCTCTATTTTGAAGAGAAAGAGCGCCACTTTTCCTTATATGGGCTCTTTACAGTTAATATCATCAAATTTAGCTAGCTTCAGTCAAAAGATAAGTTTACTGTATTTCTCTTTTTGAGGAAAAAGAAAAAAAAAAGGAATTTTTGTCACCAGTAAATTTTTTACAATTTTAGTACTTCTTCTGGACTACACATATGCCAGGATATGATCGACCGAGTCAAAATTCTGAATTGTGAACATATTCATGTGTATTACATTCATACATTTCTTTTTGAGAGTACTCAAGTGATGTGGAACCTACCAAAATACCCTTTTAGATATCTTCCAAGAAAATATGTTTGAAACTAGATTTTTTGATATTCCATGTAACATAATAAATGGAAACCATGAATTGGAAAGACTTGGCATCTTCTGAGATTTTATATTTAAACCGTCAAAAGGATTGTATTTATATGGTGCAAAATACATGGATCTGCTTAAACAGAGTTTACTGCTGCAATAACACTATTGAGGCTATAAAATTAAGCTTCAAAGTGCTTCTGCAGAATTTGTATCTGCACCACCTTACTTCCTTGTAGTCAAGAGATCATTGTCACACATGGAATAAAACTTAAAGGTAGAAAAGGAAAGATTTTGCAATAATGGGGGAAATTTAGGTTTTGATTATTAGTGTAAGAAGTAGTGATGTGCTGTATTTTTTGTGGTGAGTATGTTGATTGGAAAAAGGGTTTTGGGATTTTGCAAAACCAATTTTAGTCTGATGCATCTAGTGGGAGCAATCATATATTTGGCTTCCTTATGGTTCTAGCCTTTTGTTTCTTTGTTGGGATCGAGTCCCCTCAGGGCCACTGAGGTGAGTACCCGATCGTAAATTTCAGGACCCCGTGAGATTAGTCGAGGTGTGCACAAACTGGCCCGGACATCCACGGTTATAAAAAAAAAAATCTAAGTAGTGGAACATTGAAACTTGCAATTTTATCAAATGCAATCTTGAGAAATACAAGTAGAGACTGAGTTCGACTTTTCAAATGTAGAGAGCTAAACATAATGTTAAAATAAAGAGTCTCTTGGAGTCTAATTTTAAGGTTTGGTTATTTAAAATAAAGAGTATTTTACTTTTAAAGAGTCTCTTGAAGATGCTCTACGTTGCTAAAATTATAATATGATAGAAAGGAGTGATGGATAAGTGAGTAGTAGGTGTGAATTTTACAAAATGTGTGGTTAAAATTAAGTTTGACTTACCTTTAAATTATAAGGAGATTATAATGAAAGGCAAACAAGCTCTTAGTTTGTTGTTGTTGTTGTTGAAGATGATGTAGGATATTAGTTATGATATTATTTGCAGATATGATGACTAAGATACAGAGATGTTAAAATTGAAAAACCTGATATTGTTTAGTTATTTTATAATGATCTGTGTACTGAAACCTGAAAATGTTTGTAGGCACTCAGAATTAATAGATTCTTTGTAAAGCTCATGGTGATCATCAGGAAAATTTACCAGTTATTTTAAATGGAACCACTCTTCAGAACATTTCTATCACTTATTTTATTCACAAATGTCTACATATCAGAAAAAAATTCAAACTGTTTGAGATATAGACACAGTGATTTCTTTCCATCTTCATTATGGAGTTTTTATTTATCAATTTTTGCTGTAGGTGATCTTGGCCAAACATTTAATTCTCTGTCGACTATTCAGCAATATATGGAGACTGGTGCACAGACTGTCTTATTTGTTGGAGATCTTTCTTATGCTGATACATATAAGTATCATGATGTTGGTGTCCGCTGGGATTCATGGGGTCGTTTTATTGAAAAAAGTGCAGCATATCAGCCATGGATTTGGTCTGCTGGAAATCATGAAATAGATTATATGCCCCATATGGTAAAGTGTAGAGATAATCAATTTCCATTTTTCTCCAGTGAGGGGGTGGGGGGGAGGACCACTTTGGAGCTCGTGTCTTTCATATCTCTTGAGAAAGTTTTCCTTGTCAAAAAAAACTTT
>CAIGRN010028497.1:0-12892 GCA_903798345.1 Fraxinus anomala
TATTAACAATTAATTCTTGTGTACCAAATGTAGTAAAAAAAATTGTTTATTTGTAGTATTTCATCATCACAAAAAATTGAATTATAAAAGTTGAGTTTTGAAAGTACAATTTTTTCTTAAATTTCTATCCTAAATTTTATTTTCTTAAGTTCATTTGAAACTCGTCAAATCCTCCCAACAAATTGGTATCAAAAATTACTTTTACGGTACTTTAAAGTATTTCAAAATAACGTGCAATGCACGATCAACTCTGACTAGTTGTTTCAAATATTACTCAACTTATACAATGGTTACGAACTACTCACTGAACTTTAATATACTTCACACTACTCACTCAACTTCCTCCGTTTCCACTCCATCTATCACCCAAAAAAATCCATTATCATTTCCGTTGATGTGGCGGATGGAAAGTTGGTATGGCAACTAAAGTAAACTAAAATCAAGCCAAATCAACTCTGGCCTTCAAATCAGCAAAAAAAACTTGTCCCATGTGTATTTCAAAACACGTTTTTGCCTTAATTTAAAATAAAAAATCCAAAACAAGACCCAAACCGCCTCATTCCTCATTCTTCCTTCCTCCAATCAGTAATTGATTTCTACCCAAAATCACAAAACAAGGGCACCTTTTCAAATTGAAATTGGATTCCTATTATTTCAATCCGAAAATGGTCATCCTCGCTCAACCGCTCGGGAAATCGCAACGGCCAACAGTTCAAAATCAAAGAGCAGAACATATGCAAATCATGTGGTTAAGAATTAAAGAGCAAAAGAAGAATAGGGAGACCAAAGAGAGATGCTACAAGAAGCAAGTCTCGTCTCTAGCATCATGTTCTTTTCTTCAATTTCTTTTTTTTTTTCTTTATTAAGTTTTGGATTTTTTGAAATTTAAACCAATAAATTTGATGAAAATATGTTATGGTTGGAGCTCAACCTCAACCAAAACTATAGAACTCAATCAACTTAACACCAACAATTGAAGAAATCAACTGGGAATCAATAACCCGAACCGTAATTCTATTAATTGAAATGAAATCACATCTCAACAATGAAATACAAGAGAAAATAAGAAGAGTGATAAAAAAAAAAGATGAGAGAAAGAGAGAAGACTGAGGGAAATTCACACTAAAAACAACTCACACAATTTCCCTCTTTCCCATCTCGTTATAACATAAAGGAATAGCATTATTTACTCTTGCAAAGTAAAAAATGTGTTCCAATTACAATTGAAATTCTTGGCTCAAAACGACATCGTTCCCTTTTAATCCAAAACGGCTTCGTCTTGGTTTTGATTTGAATTTGGCGGCAGTAGTTCTTCTTCCTGACAGCAGCTTGGTTCTTTTTTCCTGGTATTCCTCTTGCCTTTGGTTCCCCACTTCAGCTGGTTAGCTCCTCTACCATAACATCCCTCCCCCTCAGCTTCAACTTGTCCCCAAGGTTAAAAGGATGGAAATGAGTTCTGTATATTCTCCGCATCTGCCCAGGTTGCCTCATCTGGGTTAGAGCCATTCCATTGGACTAACCATTGTGTTACAGCTATCCCTTTTCGACTAACCAATCTCGTAGATAACACCCGTAGTAGCTGAGTATGTTCTCTATAATTCTGGTTCGGAATTGGAAGTGTTCGAACAAGAACTTCTCTTTCCCCAATCTTTTTCTTGAGTAATGAGAAGTGAAAAACTCGGTGTATATGGGCAGTAGCAGGTAGCTCCAGTTTGTAAGCCACTGGTCCAATTTTCTGAATTATCTGATATGGGCCATAATACCTTGAAGATAGCTTGTTGTTAGATCTTCTAGCCACTTTTTGTTGAGCATATGGATGTAACTTCACGTAAACCCAGTTACCCACCTGAAATTCTCTTTCACTTCTATTTCGATTAGCCTAATGTTTCATTCTAGCTCTAGCTTGAGCCAAATTCTCCCTTAGTAATTGGTCTATTCTGTGTCGTTCCTGAAGAATCTCCTCCACTGGTGCGATGTTGTTCTGCTGATATGGGCCCAAAGCCAACTGGGGAGGTTTAAGGCCATATAATGCCTCAAATGGGGTCATTTTGATAGTTGTGTATAGGGTGGTATTATACCACCATTCTGCCAAACTTATCAAGTTACTCCATTGTTTAGGCTGCTTATAGGCCATACATCGAAGGTACATTTCTAAACAGTAATTTAGCCTCTCTGTTTGGCCGTCAGTTTGGGGATGATATGATGTACTCAACTGCAGTTTGACCCCCAATTGCTTGAATAGACTCTGCCAAAAGTCATTGGTAAACACCCTATCTCTGTCAGTTATAATGCTATGTGGCATTCCATGCAATTTATAAATGTGATCCAAAAATAACTTGGCAATAGATGAGGCTGTGAATGGGTGAGCCAAGGTCACGAAATGTGCATACTTAGTAAACCTGTCCACCACTACCAATATCACATTCTTAGTATTAGAAGTAGGTAGTCCCTCGATGAAATCCATTGAGATATGACCACGCATATTGTGGTTTTGGTAAGCGCTGCAAAAGGCCTGGATATGCCACGTGTTCATTCTTACACATTTGGCATGTATCACATTCTAGGACTTCTTGCTTGATTTCTTTACTCATTCTCGACCAAAAGAAATATTGTTTTGTCCTGTGAATGCTAGCTTGAACACCTGAATGCCCACCTTCCTAGGAAGCATAAATGACTGCAATCAATTTCCTCCTCACTTCTCCTCCAGTCCTAATATAAATTCTGGATTAATATTTGAGCAGGCCATTCACATACTGGTGATATGGGTCTGCCTGGCCCTCTAGCAATAGGGTATTAATTTTGTCTTTAGCAGCTTCATCTCCTTCATAACTAGCTATTACTTTTTCTATCCACTGAGGTGTCACGGTAGTGATAGGTAGGTAGCCCAATTATCTTCTTCTGGATAAAGCATCTGCCACATTATTGTCAAGGCCCCTCTTGTACTGAATTCCATACCTAAGCCCCAATAATTTTGACAGTCATTTTTGTTGTAACGGGGTGGTAATCCTTTGCTCCAATAGATACTTAAGGGATTGGTGATCAGTTCTTATGATAAAGTGGTGTCCTTCTAGATAATGTCTCCACTTTCCCACCGCAGTTACTAGTGCCAGTAACTCCTTTTGATAGATTGATAGTCCCAAATTCCTGCTACAAATGCCTTTACTCAGGTAAGCTATAGGTCTTTTATTCTGTATTAAGACAGCCCATAATCCACCATAACAAACATCAATCTCTATAATAAATTGTATAGAGAAGTCTGGCAAACCTAGGACTGGTGTGGTGCTCATAGCCTTCTTCAATTCTTGGAATGCTTCTTCAGCCTTTTCACTCCATTGGAAGTTATCCTTCTTAAGCAAATCAGTTAGAGGTTTGGCAATAACTCCATACCCTCTTACAAACTTCCTGTAATACCCTGTCAGGCCAAAAAATCCCCTAAGTTGTTTGATATTGGCTGGTGTGGGCCACTCTTGCATTGCTGTAATTTTAAAAGGGTCCGTTGACACCCCCCTTCTGCAGAGATAATATGGCCTAAGTACTCTATCTGGGATTGCCCAAAGGAACATTTACTTTCCTTGGCATAGAGTTGATGTTGCTTGAGGATTTCCAGTACCACAATGGCATGTTTACAGTGGGATTCTAGGTCTAAGCTATACACCAAAATGTCATCAAAGAATACCAAAATGAACTTTCTGAGATGTTGTTTAAATACCTCATTCATCAGGCATTGGAATGTAGCTGGAGCGTTTGTCAATCCGAATGGCATTACTCTGAACTCATATAGACCTTCATGAGTCTTAAATGCCACAATAGATTCATATTTTTGGTTCATTTCACCCATCATTTGTTCCATTCTATCGTGCTTGGTGCTCACTACCTTTAGCACCTGATATGAGGATTTGAATGCTACTCCTAGATCTGCGACCTCCTTGTCCAATCGCTTCAAAAGATCCTCATTCGTTTTGCTTCGCGTTTCAGCTATCCCAATCCTCGTAGCTGCTCTGATACCAAATGTTATGGTTGGAGCTCAACCTCAACCAAAACTATAGAACTCAATCAAATTAACACCAACAATTGATGAAAATCAGCTAGGAATCAATAACCCGAACTGTAATTCTATTAATTGAAATGAAATCACAGCTCAACAATGAAATACAAGAGAAAATAAGAAGAGGGATAAGAAAAGAGGTGAGAAAGAGAGAAGATAGAGAGAAATTTGAGAGGGAAATTCATACTAAAAACAACTCACACCATTTCCCTCTTTCCCATCTCGTTATAACAGAAAGGAATAGCATTATTCACTCTTGCAAAGTAAAAAACGTGTTCCAATTACAATTGAAATTCTTGGCTTAAAACGACACCGTTCCCTTTTAATCCAAAACGGCGTCGTCTTGGTTTTGATTTGAATTTGGCGGCAGTAGTTCTTCTTCCTAGCAGCAGCTTGGTTCCTTTTTCCTGGTATTCCTCTTGCCTTTGGTTCCCCACTTCAGCTGGTTAGCTCCTCCACCATAACAAAATATTGAATAAATTTTTGGGAGATTGGTTGCTTCACTAGTGCCTTCAGGTGCTACCACGGTAGGTTTCGATGGCAATGTTGGAAGCTCATGAGTCGACTCTTCTCTCACATCAATCTGTGAACCTTTGTGGAGGAGAGAATACAATCACCATCATTGCCATGGAGAAAAAATCCAGAAAATCCCATAACCATCAGCATAGTTTTCTTCTTCTCTAATTTGAAATTGAAGATAATTGGGAGTTTGTTCTATAAATTTTTACGGGTGTGTCCTCGACTAAAATTTTGGTGAATTTTAAAAGATTATAAATATTAATGAATTTTGTGGATTCGAATAAATTTCCACAAATTTTATAATAATTTCATTAAATATGGTGAAATTTCAAAAAAAATTGATTATATGTATTTCTAAGCTTGAAATCCATTCAAATCTTTTAAAATCCATCAATTAATAAAAATTTTATAAATTTACTATATATCAAGAATACCTAAATTTTGAAAGATTTCATTAAAATTTCAATTGAGAACACTCACATTTTAATGAATTTCATTAAAATTCATTAAAATCTCAATTGAAAACACCTAAATTTAGAAGGATTTTTAAAATCCATTATAATCTTAATTGAGGACACTCCACTTAATTTAGAGGAGAGAGCAAAATCATTGACTTATGAAGAAGGAAGAATAAGGTAGGTTGGATTTTTTTTAATTTATTTTTTAACTCAAAAATCGTGTTCACAAATACACGTGGCATGCATTTTATGGTGATTAGGACGTTAAAGGTGATTTGGCGTGTTTTTAACTCGCGTAAATTGCCACGTCAACTTTCCATCCGCCACGTCAGTTAAACTGGTAATGATTTTTTTGGGTGATAGATGGAGTGCAAATGGAGAAAGTTGAGTGAGTAGTGTGAAGTATATTAAAATTTAGTAAGAAACCTATGACAATAGTATAAGTTGAGTGATTTTTGAAATAATTAACTATGTCATTTAAAATTCAATTTTTAACTTTATTCTTTTAAAAATTGGGTATATATTCTACCTCGCATTGCCCTACCCATCACTCCACCGTCGTCTGCCACCATCACTCCACCGTCATCATTGTGCAAAGCAATAGACTGCTATTTAGAGCATCGTGCAACGTTGTTGCGGTCTATGGTGGCCCTGAGATGATGCTCACAGCATGTCGCCAAACGTTGGGGAAAAGAAAATTTAGGGGTGTGTGAGGCTTTGGGGACGTGAGCCTCCAATGCAATTTGTGAAATTGCATGTTCCTACTTGCAATTTGAAATCATGGGTCAATTTGCAAATGGTGGCTGTTGATGCAGGTGATGGTAGTGATGAGGTGGCCTAGTGTTAGGATTGTGTCGATGGCAGTGGAGTGGGGTAAGATGAATAGCGTTTGTGATCAATTATTTGGGTAATTGTCACCAATAAAATAAATAATTTGTAACTAATAAATAATATGTAATCGATAATATGAGTAATTCGTGACTAATAAATAATATGTAATTAACAAAATGAATAATTTGTAACCAATGAATAATATGTGATCGATAAAATGGATAATTCGTGATCGATAAATATCACGTGATATAAAAAAGTGTGATGGGGACTAAATTTGTAATTGTGACACACAATTTATGTCTTTGTAATTGTGACCCACAACGATTTGTAATTGTGACGATAAATTGTGTGTGTTATTGTGATATCGGCCTATTTAATTAATTAATAAATTACAAAATTATTATTAGGTGGTGACAAAAGTGATTGCCGAATTTTCTAAACTTTTTCACGACTTTTTTATTTTTTTGAAAGTGCATCTTTAAACCATCATAATTATGTATTTTTATTTAATGAAAAATGTAAAAGAATGGGCTCCTATCAAATTCTAATCATTTTTCTCAGATGGACCTCAATCAGTTAAACCCTTGTTTAATCTCCATTATTTTTAAAATATATTTTCCTTACTATTCTTTTCAACCATGCATTTTTCAATAAAATAATATTACACACAAACTTAAAATTTTTTCCTTATTTTTTAATTATACATTATCAATTAATTTATTATTTTAAAATGCATTCTTACAATGAAATGAGGCTCAAATAAGCTTCACACACACACACACACATATATAAGAAAATGTATGGGCAAAAATGAGTTTTAAAAAAATGGAGCTCAAATAGGGGCTAAAAAATTGTTGAATCAAATATTTTAAGAATTTAGTTAATTCAAAAGTTTTAGAATTTTTTTCTGATATTGTTCCCAAATTTATGACAATTTAATGATATGTTCTCTTTTTTCTTACTATATAGAGGGAAAGTGAATCGTTCACTTGATTTATACCCGAAAAAAAAAATTACTATCTTTCCATTTATTTGATTCAGAGAGCCACAATTTTGTGATTACAATTCTAATTACTGTACAATTTAGAATAGAGACTCGTACGAGCCATAACTGTATGATGCTAAACATAACATCAAATATCATAGAGGTCACGTTTGACAACCATTTTAGGCAACATGGTACGAAATGAAATATTAGGATGCGTTTGATTGTCAATAATTTTCATGAAAAAATGTGTTTTTCCACCTAAATTCTTACTTTTGTGCTATTTTATTGACATTTTTTTCATAAAAAATATTTTTCCACTTTTGGTCACGTGACCATATTTTTATCAAAATCAAGGAAAATATTTTCTTTAAAGAGAGTAGGATTTTATTTTTCATGGAATTCCTCTTTCTTTCTCTCTCTTGTCTACCATCTTTCTCTCACCTACTTACCAATAAAAAATAGACAAATATAAAATTTTATTGGTTGAAAACTAAATCAATTAAACATATTTAATTAATAATTTCCCTACAAATAAGTTTTAGGCAATTCAATTGTCTAAAATTTATCTTCTTTACATGTAAATTCTATGCTCGCAATCAAAGGTACCATTAGAATCTTTTAATTGATAGTTATGCTATAAAAAGGTAGTCACGTATAGTTTTATCAAGTGAGGTCTATACAGTAAATTTAGAAAAATGACTTTCACTTGTATTAGAACTCCTCTATTGATTCCCAATAAATTACAAGTAGTGAATCTTTTGAAAGTGTAAGAAATCTTAATTGTTTTATATAAATATGGTAGTGGTATGTTACAATAACTGAAAGCCTATAAATGTAGTTAATGTTTGTACTCAAGCATGTCCTAGGGCTGCGAAAAATGTCTTGGTGTGTAAGACACAAACGGGTCAAGGTTAAAAATAGTTAGCAATATCTACGCCTGACATATGTATTTAGAAAAATTCTATAAAGATTTATTAAAGACTTTAGAAACATTAAGAAAAATTGTTGAAATTCTAGAAAAATGAAGATAGATTGAAATGATTTTGTAACTAAATGTCCCATTTAAAAAGATATAAAAACTTGTAATCGTTCAATAAAGTTCATAGAAACATATCTACGAAAAATAATATAAAAAAATTTTGAACCATAAAATAGAATCAATCTCCATCTCTCATTTAAATGAAGTGAACTATAAATGTCAATGAGGCTTTATTTGTAATCAACCAATTTAAAAGTATGCAATGAGTTAAATACGAAAACTAATGGTTTTAAAAGCAGGCTACGAAACTGGACAATTGAGGACACCAAAAACACGAAAATATGAGAAAGGTTCGAGTACATTATATTCTTGAGATAAGCATATATCTTCTGTTGCATAATTAAATTAAAATTATTTTGGTTTTTTGTTTTAAAGTTACCCAATCTTTTTATTATCCACTCAAGCGTGGGGAACTTGAATTTTTAGTTTTACCATTTTTAAATATATCAAGTTTACATTTTAAATATTTTTCTTGAAACAATACAATCTGCCCAAATATTAATTACCAGGTTCAAAGTAGCAATGAGAACGAGCTAGTGGGTTCAATTTTACCTTTCGTTTTTGTATATTCGATTGGAAAGAAAAGATCTTTTAGTCTATCTATTACGGCCACAGGGAGATAAAGTGGTGAAGCGGGGTTCTGAATGAAAACAGAATGAGCAGGGGAAGCGAATGGGAGGGTATTTGAGGCAGCTTCAAGGTAAGCGCCTGAATGGGTTATGCCCAAAACTTGTATTTAATTAGTACAATGCTCGATTGCTCCGACCTCACTCCCCTTCGAAGTCCACCTTCCTACGTTCTTAATTTTCACACACGGTAAATTTTATATTATGAAGTAATCTTGATACATGAATTATCAATAAATCAATAATCTCATTTAAATAATTATTTTTTTCAATATTGCTAGTGAACTAAATAATAACATGATTAAATGTAGGTAAGTAGTTGTATTTAAAATTTTGATGGATGTTAGTTCGTCACATACATGATGCATCAAATACATTGTGACATTCATGTAAAAATGCATTGTATATGCATCCACATGAAAGAGGTAGTCTTGCATGACTCTTAAATGAAGAGATAATGAGAACAAAAGAGATTTGTTGGATTTTAAATGCAAATATTAGAGAAGTAATAGAGAGAAATCAACACAAATATTTAACGTAGTTCATTGATGTGCCTGCATTTACAAAGAGCGAATCGAAAATTTTATTCCATATGAACAAAAAGGTTACATCATAAGTATTTTATACTAACCATAACCCAACTCCATACAAGACTTCAAGACTCATATAAGAAAATACACATGTATCGTATAGTGGGGTCGTTGCTCCCGTTCCGTTCGGTGCACTCCACTCCCACATTGGCCGATTTGATTCAATAAACCTGTATTTCTCTCTATATGAACCACATATACAACAAGATTGATGTAAATCCTCGAGATCATTTGAAATGAGAAGATAACACTCAATATTGTGAAATTTCCCTATGGCTGTTTGTACTAATAGTCGTATCAGAATAAATATAAATCTTGCGACTCTCAACGATCGTTAAGAGTAGTCCATGATGGGATATTATTGGTCTAGTGTCGATATAAACACATCATCCACAGGCCCTTTAACGTAATTTGAACTAACTTGTGAATTAAGCCAAGTGTTTTTAAAACTCACAGCCGCATAGCATTGGAAAATGGCCTTTGATAATTGATTTGTATATACTCGAGTTTGTCTCGATCTTGCATCAATAATTAAATATTATTCGAAATCAACAAATCTATTGAATCAAATTTTGGTATTCGTGAATGAAACAACGAGTTTCAATCTTTGTTCGTCTATATTCAGACTTTTGTCTATGTCAATAGAGGTGTGAATAGAGAGAAGGTAATATGCACGAGTCTTTTAATATTCGTTACTCTTGTCATAGTCAATAATGTCGAAATTTTTAGGAAAAAAACTTTAAATTGGGTGTGATCGTCTTCATCTAATGCTAAATGACACAAGTGTACAAGCAGAGAATATTATGGTACTTTGAGATAACCATATCAAATGAACTAGACTACATGATCCCATGACTTTGGGAGAAGGGTGCTCTCTAACTTTTGGTAGGAAAATGGCGCATATCGAGGCGTAGCGATGCAGGATTTGTTCTAACATCGTCTTATAAGTAGCGACATTCACGTGGTGAAATTGAATTCTTCATGAAGATGCATTATGTCAATTACATTCTCAATTAAGGTCGTAATATCAACTGCTCCACGGAAAGACCCCAGACAACTTCCCTATAGATTCACAGGGACAACCTTGATCTAACGTGTAGGAGATGTTAAAAGGTTGTGATACAAAGACAAAACCTGAAAGATCATTCTTTCATCTAAAAATGCCCAACCCTCGCAAATTTCATATTTAAAGAAATAAGAGGGACATATTGCTCCGTGTATATATATATATATATGTTTCAACAAATATAACTATTGTAAGCAACATGGAGTTTTCTCTTTCGAAAATATTCAAGACAATCAACAATCAAATAATATTTTAAGTGAAATTGATACGTTTTTCTCTACAACATATAATGCAATGCCAAATCTAACCTACGAAGCCAGCTTGTCACCTCTTAAGGTTAGCAGATGTGTGAAAATCAAGAAAATCAACATAGCAGATGTGTGAAAATTAAGGTTTAAGTAGATATAGTGAATCCATAGTTAGATCAAGATATTCTTAAAATCGATGATATTTTGCAAGCTTGAAATCAGGATTGATCGTGAACTCTTACTACGTTTTCCCTTAACTGTAAAGATTTGCTCTTCTCGTCTAGGTTTTTAATTGTTGTTAGTTATTACATATTAATTTCTAGTTACTTTGATATTTGGAGTAATAAAAACTTTCCGAATCAAAATGAGTATTTTTTTTTTATAAGAAATGAAATTATTCTAAAGAATATAGATTTATATACTCTATTTCTTCCTTGTTAATAGTTGAATTAACCGAAATTGCTTGTTCGATTTAATAGATTTTAATTTTCTCTACATGACTAAACTAAACATTTACTACATTTGGACTAACTTTTCCAAAATAAGCAGTAGTAAATTACTTTTTCTTAAAACTTAAACTTTTTTAGTCAACACCGAAAAACTCTGGCAAAATAGAAAATCTTGGAAGGAGAGAGAAATGAAAAGAGAGAAGAAGAAATGAGAAGTATGGATGGTTGTTTCAATAAACGGAGGAGTAAAGAGATGGGTGATTGTGTGGAAATATGGAGAAAGATGAAAGAAATGTACCAAAGAGAAATGGTTGTAAGAGAGACAAAAGCGAAATGGGTTTGTGCTTTAACGCAAAACTACGTTGTTTTTTATCGAAAACATATAAACCAAGTCGTTCTTGGCAATGCCAAAATGACGTCGTTTTGAACTAAAATGTGAATAGTGACCCATTTTCACTCGTATATTTTTTTTATTATTAAGTAAACAAGACCCCTTAGCCAAACACGATTTACTTCCTTATTCAATCGATTTGATTTATCCAAACATGCAACTGATATCTCCCCAAATCAATGTCTCAAATTTGCCTAATCTCTCTATATTTCATCAACCCATTCGCATACCCCATTTTCCAGTTCGAATTCCCCATAATAAATGCAGCCCAATTACTGCAACTGCTGCTGTGGTTAAAGGGTCGGGTTTCCTGTCAGCAATTGGGAGGACAATCGAAGAGGAAGAGTACAGAAAGGCTAGGGCTGAGGTGAATAGAAAGGGGTTGGGTTTAGAAGGCTATTCCATTGAAGGGTTGTCGATTGGTGGACATGAGACGTGTGTTATTGTTCCTGAATTGAAGTCTGCTTTTGATATTGGGAGGTGCCCTTCTAGAGCTGTTCAGCAGAATTTCGTTTTTATTACCCATGCTCATCTTGATCACATTGTAAGATTTCTGATTTCTTTAATTCGAATTTAAATCAATTCCGCTGCTGTTTTACATGCAATTATATAGAGCATGCTAAGAATTCCCCTAATTCGCTGAGTTATTGATTTTCTAGTGCTAGTGCAATGTGCAATAGCTGCAGGCTGCAGCATCTGGGTAATGTACAACTGGAGCACATTTGTATAGTAGTACTGCTAATAGAACCATTTAGGTTATATAATAATTAAACAGTGGTTTGTGCGGTCATGCTCATATTTTGTTTAATTTTTTACTTGATTCAACTTACATGAGGATTTAACTTCCGGTTCATTTCAATGTGCAAGCAGGACATAAAATTTGATCTTTTTGTGATTTTTGATATTTGCACAATTCAGACTTCTTTGTGGTTGTACATGCCATTTAAATGCATTATAAGTAAGATAAACTGGTTACCGATTACATAATCCTAAGTACCTTCGATTTAAATGTGTTGGCTGTGGTTGTATTACTCACTAAATTTGTGCTTTACTGCAACTTGACGAAGTCATTACATTCTCAATCATTCTGTGTTGCAAACTAGCAACAATTCTTTTTTGTACTTGGATTATGATCCAACAATGATTTTAGGAGCAAATATCCCAAGTCATTATATGATTTTCTACAAGTAAGAAATCCTAAAAGAATTACAAATGAGGATGCAAGAACCATTATTCCTTGTCAACAGTTCTAGAAGTTTCTTCAACTGCATGTAAAATTTTGCACTTTGCACAACATAGCACCTGGAAACAGAGGTTACAGCGAGTTTTTACATATTCCCTGATTCAGGGTGGACTTCCAATGTATGTAGCAACTCGTGGTTTATACAGCTTAAGACCTCCAACGGTGGTTGTGCCTCCCTGCATAAAAGAGGATGTTGAACAGCTATTTGATATTCACAGGACCATGGGTCAAGTGGAACTGAACTTTGATTTGGTTGCTTTGGATGTAGGTAAAAATTCGGACAACTTCAGATGTCTTTCTTGATCAGTTTATTTATCTAGTTCTGTACATAATTCATAAATTTGCCTCAGGGGAGACGTATGAAATGCGGAATGACCTCGTTGTACGACCATTTAA
>CAIGRN010028526.1:0-11863 GCA_903798345.1 Fraxinus anomala
CTAAATCAAAATATAAGAATACTAATTACATTTAAGCATTAATTAATCATAAAAGTATAGGATAAAGGGATGAAAATATAGTGTTTTACATTCTCATCAATAGCTTTAGCTATAACTGGACAACATCGTATCTTATGCTTTTATTTGAGTGTTTATCCATGTCAGACCTGTTTACTTGAGCAGATAGCCATCATTGACTTATCATTTAGAAAGTTTAATGGAGAAAAGTCTTACACTTAAGATGTTAAAAAAACAGCAATCAAAATATATTCATAGCAAAAAAAAAAGAAAAAGGGATTTAGATTATCAAAAACGAGAGATGCCCGATAAAGACTTTAAGATTTGAGCTCTAGAAATTGACGGCGTGACTTTGAAAAATAGTTACCATTTCCCTTCTACAAATATAAGTATCTAATTATGATCACTTTGTGTGAAAAATGCATTTTAGTGATTATTAGGAACCCACATGTGTGAAAAATATCTCAGGATTGGAGAGAAGAGCATAAAGAGTAATTTTGCATGAAATGTGTAAGGAAAAACTGACCATACAAGGATTAGGATTGTGATCAAATCAACAACACTTAATTGATTGTGTTCTAATATGGGTGTGAGTTCAATATTGACTAATCACACACACACTAAGTCGAGTATCGAATAAATAAAAAAATATTTTTAATGTTGTTTGGATCTTTCTAAAGTCTTATTTGAATTCGAACTTGAGGCATATGGTAAGCCGTTCAACTTTGAATTTATTATTGAAGATTTGTTCAAGTTAGTGATATAGGTTATTCCTAAGTTTTGTTTTGTTTGCGGACGAACAAATGTTTTAGTTTGGAGACGTTTGATAAGTGCATTTTGTGCACTTATTCGGGACATATTACTAAACCTTTGTGTCATTTTAGTAGTAGATTTTACTTAACTTGGGTTAATTTTATCTTATTTCAATTTTAGACCCGTTTCTAAACAATTGGAAAAGAAAGAATGATCAATCGGCCATGGGTGGAAGTTTGGGGGGACTAATATGCATTTAGGTAAAAGTTGATGCACTAAAATCGAAGTAATTTAATGTGGAGGACTAAGATGGAAGAAAGAATGAAGAAAATAACTTAAAGGATAATTCTTGAAATTTTTATGATTGGACAGCCGCCCAGTTAAGCTTTAATTATAGGGACTGTTTGATATGCTTGGGCAGCCGCCCCATTTCCTACTGGGCGCTCGCCCAAGCTAAGTTGGGAAAAAAATTATGTTTCCTTTAGAATTCAATTCCAATAAGGAAACTTCCTTTTAGGCCATGATATGCAAGATTTTTGGAGATCTTTTGGGACTCTTTAGAGGGATAAAAATACCAACTGTCAAAAAATAATTAGGATGTGAAGAATTAATTGCAAAAGGAGGCAAAGATCAAATCTAAGAAATTCAAGATTGAATTCAAGAATTTTCGGGTGATGAACAATCTTTATATCTTTTGTTTTCTTCTTCATAACATGTTAGGCTAGATTTATTTGTATTAGGAGAATGATGAACCTTGTGATATGAATTTTTATTTTTTAGTTTTACATATTTGACATTAAAAACATGTTTTTAAATTTTGAATGATTTACATGATTATATTTTCTCTTGTGATTATTGTGCAAGGTAATTGTATGAATTTGGTGGTTTATTTTATGCATTCGAAAAAAGAAAAATAGACTCGACATGATGTAAATTGTTATAGGATCCGATAAAGGATGTAAATATACCGATATACTCTATGTGAATCTTTAAGTGTTCATAAAATTCATGCAATCTTGTATGTTCGCATCCGTTATAGAAATATAATCGAGTAATATATGAGAGTTTATTTAACATTATTCGATAGAGATTGTTAAATAAAACAGGAAGATTGATTCTTCAAAATTCAATCGTATTGTCAAAGTGTAGAATTAAGATTAAAAATATTTATTGCATGAGAATTCAGGATCCTATTGCATTTGTCATTTGTTGAACACATCAATTTACATTTAGCACAATTTGCATTTAGTTTAGTTGATTTACTTATAATTGAATAAGTAGCTTATTTTAGTCATAATTTTTTCACAAACAAACACACCATTTTATTCTTGTTTCGATTAAGGTTGCGATAATTAAAATTAAACTAAATCAATCTCTATTAGATGATACTTGGACTCAAATCGACTCTGTTACTTGTTAACGAACCATACACTTGCGATAATTTTAATTCGAATGATATTTTCGTGAACAGGCTGAGTCAAGTGACATGTTGGTTTGATATGAAGAGTTAAAAATAAGAGTTAGAGCCCTGTACATGGGAGATTGTCAGGGAGACAGATGGCGCCTATGCATTAATTGAGATAAAACTATTTTTATCCAAGGTTCGATTAATGCGCCCCACCTGTCTCCCTGTAATGCAGTTTGGCAATTTTTCCTGTAAATGTAGCTGGTTGTAAAAATAATCATAAAGGGAACATCAGAGGTAAGGTAGGTCAACATTTCTACCTTTGCATTATTACTGCTAGCATATTGTGATTTCCATTACTGTCATCATGCAAAACACATAATCATTTTATTATTGCAAGCACATTACATGCTTTACACTTGATACATTGCTATTCTAAGATATGCTAGCATATTATTTGCAATGGTACATAGTCATATGCATATGGGGAGAGTCCTCTCAGCATATCATATAATCTATACATTTTTTGTGTTACTTTTATAGTAGAGTTTATAAAAGATCAATTTATCATTATTTTACTCTATTGTCATTAGTATTTGATGGGACGGAGGTCCCCAATTTAGCTGTATATGTGAATTGAGAATAGTGTATTTATTTTCAAGTTTAGTTCATATTACAATGGAGATGTTGTCAAATTTCGGTAAATCTTGACATGTTAGCTATCTTCCACTTCTAGTTGTAAAGCATATCTTTTTGAGGTTGACTCGCGAGCCCCCACCACTATGTTTCCAAGGCCAGCTTCAAGTTATTATAGTACCGCTAAGATGCAATTGATAAGTACTATGTCATTTGGGATCAACTCATATTTCGGAGATAATAAATACTACATTTTCGCCTACTCAAGAACTTATATAGTTTGATCATCACATAATGTACGACTCGGACTTAGGAAATACTGATGTACCAATAAATAATTTGATTAAATGGGTCCCATATTAGCTGACAGTACATCGATAATATCAATTGAGTTGGGCCGGATAAAACCAAACAACCTCTTCTTGGGATTATGTCCAATTCAATAGGCTATCTTGGCCTACATGACTCATGTCCTTCTATACATTTGTGCAAGTCATTGACACTCAAGGTATGCATTCAAAAACCTAGTTAAATCCCCTTGCACTAGTCTCTCTTCTGCCTATTATATTTCTTTTTCTAGTAGTGACTTGATCGTATGACTGCTATCGATCATTAGATTTATTTCTTGAACGGTGGCCTTTTAACGCTAACAATGCATTCTAGTGTGTAGATAATACATAGATAGACGAGATGATTGAGATCTGTTGACCATTTGATGAGACAAATTTTGAGGTCAATAAAAAGCACAAGAAGAATTATTAAACTAAAATACAAGTAGGATTGTTGAGAATAAGGGCAAAAGGCCAATTCTTAATTGCAAGTGACAGTTTAAACTATAAGGGGGTCTCTTATCTTTCTCTTTCCGGGTTGGTTTATGTCCATTAAGATTTAGAGCAATGCTTGCCTAAGTGTTAAAAGAAAAAGTAAAAGTAAAAGTAAAAGTAAAATTAATTGTGTAGAAAAAAGTCTTTCTATGTCCGCTAAAATTTAGAACACTAATGCTTTGCTAATCTTTCTATTGATTTTCAGTAAAAAAATGTCTAGTCTATGTGATCAATCCCAGTCCAATATAATTCAGGATATCATGTAATCATAGTTTGTCATGTTCTACACCGTAATAATAGTGGATATCTAATGTTATTGTTTGTACAGACATTCATTTTATACATTAGAAACCTTTAGGAGTGTGAAAAAGCATACGCTCTTGATGATTTCTGAGACTCATTGCGACATTAACATTGTCATTCCAGTGGCATAATGTTGTCTATTACGATCAATTGTTTTATTATCTAGTAGCACGTTTTCTATTGGACTTTATTCTTTATTGAATAATGTTATTTACGATTATGATGATGGAATATAAGTGATGTGGCAATTTATGTGAAATAATGAGATTTGGCCGTTCAAATTTTACAAGAGAAAGGGGGAGGAGAGAGAGAAATGTGAGGGATAATGAATTTGCCACGTCACCGATATTCCATCGTCATGATGATAAATAGTATTATTCTTTTTCATATTGCGTTGGCAGACCTTTTTTAAAGCAATTATAAAGCACTCCTGAGTGATAGAATTTGTACATCCATTGGGAACCAACGAGTAAGCTGGGATGAGTGACCTATGGAAAATGTTACAGGTAATTAAGAATTTCCATGTGATAAATCTTTCTTTGAAACGCTAACTTGGGATGCATGAATACATGAAATTTGGGTTGATATAGCAGTAGAACAAGTGAGACTCGTAACAAAAATGAATCACGCTTAAAGCAAAGATGGTTATAAACCTTTTATGGAGAACTTTAAGTAAGCAACCAAAAAATTATGATAAGAAACAACTAACTAATCATTGCGATAATATAAAGAAAGATTAAACAGCTATGCGTTGTATTGTTAAGATGAGAAATTGAACTTGGTTAGGATATAGAATGACAACTAAATATGCTCCAAGCGAATGACGAGATATATGACTGCAAGTATTTCTAATTTCATTCTTTAATTATAATCGACAAGATGACCAATATACTAAGCAAAATTGCGCAAAAATTTTGAAGAATTACTGGAGGTTGTTAAAAATAGGAACTCCTACGTAGCGTTGATCTATGGACTCCAATTTTAGGTTGCGAAAATTACTCTTTTCAAGTTTGACTTGTACTTGTACATGAAAAATGTAAACAGAAAGGCTTCTATAGTTTATAAAGAATCCAAGTAGTAAATAGAATGGTCGAAAGATCAACAACCTCAAATAGGAAGTATTTATTATAGGGTTAAATAATAAAATCTGAGAATGTTTACTTTGTTAAAATAGTTCACTTGTATTATTTTATAATCTATGTGAGACATGTTATTTTAGAGGTAATATGAATTTTATATTTTTGAAAGGCATGGGCATGAAGAACTTTTATTTTGTGAATTATAATATTTTATTCATGCTTGCATGATCACAAAATAGATAGTAAATCAAATGAAGAGCTACGCGAAGAAGGCACAAGTTATAAGTGATGATACAAAATTTGATGAATATCTCCTTGCCATTGCAAGTACAATTGTTCAATATAATAACAATTTTTTAGTAAAAAGAATCGTATAGAGGTTCCTCTCATCTAGATGGAAGCTCGTTATGGAGATGCATAATGAAAATTATATGCAATGTCAAGAGATGCTATGAATGGAAAAACATGTCTTTTAAAAGTCTGCAATTGATTAGGAAGTTGTGTTGCATTCAACTAAATGAGTGCAATTAGAAGAGCCAATGGACATGTTTTTTTATGATATTAGGACTTGGTTGGGCAACACGACTCGAGAAAAATTTCAACATTCAAGTAAAATATTGGTAGACAATTTGGGATTTTTTTTTTTACTAAAAAGGGACAAGTCTTGCTTTACAAGATATTAGACCACTCAATAATTATGATTAAGTTTCACCCTATATTCGCTCAAATTCCAAGTAGAGAGAAACGTGTATGTGCACGCACATGAGTGTTTCGATTTTGTGTAGGGAGGGATTGAAGCGTGACTTAATTGATTCTCTTTCTCATGTGGTCATTGACAATTCGCTTCTTATAACCTAGAAATATGTGGTAGAAAAGTTCAAGTTGAAATATGGTCGTTCGAGAAAAATGATTTGTATCGAATGATATTAAAGATGAGTTAAATGAAGGAGGTATGAGTTTGGAGTCTGAAAAAGAGTTACACTATGTTTTTATCTAATTTAATTGTATCAACTATTAAGTAATTGTAGTATTTATAATATTTGGATATTTTTTTTTTTTATTTCTGAAAATTTGGTACTATATATGAAGTTCATATAAATAGCTATGAAGCCGAAAATTTATTCCAGTGCAGATGTATTCAATAAAGATAAAAATAAAAATAAATGTAATACAAAATGACATACCTTACAATTATTCCTTGCAGTTTTTCGTACTTTGATATTTTGAACTGTGATTTCGTCATCAATCTTCCAAAATATATCTTTTTTTGACATAAACAATGTGACTATCATTCATCCATGATCGTTTCATAGTGAAATAAAACAAGTGATAATTAAAGATTCGTCGTATCAAATTCATAAATTTACCGAGTCACAAAATAATGTAAAAATCATCATAAAGTACCCTGAACTCTAAAATAATATTTAGCACAATTCAAAATTAAAATTCAATTTACAGCATTCAACATTACAAAATAATCAAGTAAAAAATTAAGCAATTAAATTTACAGCCATAGGTTACTCGTCTTCGCCTTATATATAATATTATTATGATTAATTGTTGCTAACTTATTTTAATTGATTGCACTAGGGTGATAGACCTGCACAAAATTTTACTTTCGAGGTATGGGTAATTTTATGGAAGAATTGAAGTTGGGGTCCTCATCATTTTCAAAAAGTGCAACGAGGTCAAAAATCTTTTCTTTTTCAAAATGAGCTCTCTTTTCTTTCTGTAGTTTTTGAATTTTGTTTTCTTTTTCTTTTTGACGTTTTCTATTTTCTATTTTTAAATTATTTTAACTAAAATTAAAATTGTTCATTTGCCTTGTGAAATTAGACGTGTTAGGTTTATGCTCTGAAATATCATATTCCATCCAAAGGTACTTGTGCTATATAGGAAATGTCAAAAGTAAAATGTTGGGGATCCTTATGGACTTCTGAAAAGATCTGGGATCCTAACTGCAATTCTCTCTTATTTTATGCAAAACAATGTGAAATTTCTTTTATTGGTGTGTGACATTAGCAATTTCAATTCTTATCGTCCATTTGAAAAAAAAAAAAAGGAATTAATTCAATTTGTGTTTGAATTTACTATTTGGGAAATATTTTTGCTAACAAAGAAACATGATATTATCTTATAATATTGAAAAGTAATTAAATCCAAAAAAATAAAAAAAAAACTGATTCAAATTAGATATTAAGAGCATCTCCAATGCATTTTATGGATTGCAATCTTGGTGACACCTAAATAGAAATACTTTTGAATCTATGTGACGTCAATGTCTAATAAATATATGGTCTAATTTAAATTTAATCTCCAATTTGTTTAATCTACAATATAAATTTCATCTATAAATATATTCAATAGGAGATGGAAAAATAAAAAACAAGTGAGAGTACACTCGATAATGTCTATTAGAAATATGGCCCATTTTGCATGATTTTAGTTTTATTTTTTGTAGAAGAACTTATTGAAAAAGTTATCTTAATAAATGTTTGAAAATTAATCTCTAAAAGAGTTATCTCTTTCGAAAAAAGTTTATAAAGAAAGTCATATTGTGTGATTTTCATCTGAAAGCTATTTTAATTAAAAGTATTTTTATAATATTTATCAAACGAGTTCAAAAACAATTTTTGAATTTCAAAATCTCATTTTGACTTCTTAAATATCACATATTATAAAAACATTTATAAAACGTTGAAAATTTTGCATTGAAAATTTAATTTTTGTAGACATTATCCATCATAAATTATGTGACAACTTTTTTAATAGGATATATTAACGTTGGAGGTGCCGAAAGCTTAATACCTTTATCGGCCCATATTCAACAGATCACCTGGTAACCCTCGGCCCAATCCACATTAAAACCCTACAGCTACCCATCTATATAAACCGAAGAACCCTAACAATCTTATAATTTTCCTTCAGAAAATACAGGGTCGCCGAGAAAAATGCAGATCTTCGTGAAAACTCTCACAGGAAAAACGATAACGCTCGAGGTCGAGTCGAGCGACACTATTGACAATGTCAAAGCCAAGATTCAAGACAAAGAAGGTGATTTTTTTGTTTAATAACATTTTTCGTTCCTTTTCTTAACTATTTTTTATCTAAAGTTATGAAATGATTGGATTTATTATGATTTTATTAGGAATTCCACCGGACCAGCAACGATTGATTTTTGCCGGAAAGCAGCTGGAAGATGGCCGCACCCTTGCTGATTATAATATTCAGAAAGGTGAATTTTAACGGCTTCTGTTGAACCTTAAGCATTGACTTTTGTTCCTTTCTGAATTAGGGTTGGTATTTATGGTTGATATTTTGTCTCCGTTAGAGTCGACTCTGCATTTGGTTCTTAGGCTCCGTGGGGGCATTATTGAGCCATCATTGATGGCACTGGCTAGGAAGTATAATCAGGACAAGATGATCTGCCGCAAGTAAGCTGTTCAAATATAATGGCTTAATTGATTTTATTGTCTTTTCAATGAAAATTTGCATTAGCTTAGACTGTTACATTTTGTTGTTGCTATTCTTCGATTTTTTTATTATTGCACAATAGAATGGTGTTGAAAGAATGACAAGATTCATTATGTGCGATGTTCTTTTTAATGACTGATTGTGGAAAGTAAATTTAGTACCCGTGGGATGCATCATTTTCACTGTCTTTTGTTCTTGTGTGGGAAATGGAAACATATTTAAAATATATTTTGTTATGGCGAATTAAGTATGTATCTGTATCCGTATAATAGAAAAAAAAAATAGCATCAATATGACAGTATTATGAAGTTGTGTCTTAGTTGGTTGATAGAGAATTCTGATGTCCTATTAACGTGTTTGTATTATATGATAAAAACAGATTTATTACGAGAAATGATCTACTAAACATACTAAGCACGTTTAACTTATGCAGCACTGGTGACATGACTCATCAATTAATTGGTAAATAAATTTATGATAGGGCTCAGGAATTAGATGATACACCAAATAATTGATTCTTATGTCAGCTGCGCTTAGCATAAGTTAAGCATTTTATCTTCTAATTATATGAGACATAGTAGAGGGTAAACTTACCTTATATGGGGGCGGTGATGCAGTGGTGGCATAAATAGTATCTCTAATATATTAAAAATTTGTTGAAATCTTTAACCATAAAGGAAGTAATATATATTTTGATAACTGAATGTGAGCGCATGAAGATGATCACAAGTACAGATCCAGCTTGTTATGATCATAGCTTAACAATAATGCTCAGTTTAAGACTCCTCACCTGTACTTCTAGGCATCAAATGAATTGTCATCATGCAGAGTAAGCTCATTTCTTTTGTAATCTTGGTTTATTTTCAATTCTAATTTTGTATGTTCGGAACTTGAAATCAAAATAGAACCAGAACTCATCTGTTCGACGGCTTTTGTTATTCTATACACCGGCTGTTACTTGAATATATGTTGGGCTTTTCTTGGGTGGCAGTAGCTGATCGATCAGGTGGAGCGTATCATAATTTTTTAAATGTAGTTGTCTGAGCCCTTCAAGAATAGGGATTGTATACCTGGGCTAACCTTATAATTCTTTTGCTTCCAAACATCAAAGATATTTTAGACAGCCAGTATATAGATCCTCACGTTTGGCACAGTATTAGACCATGTGGAAATAAAATTTATTTAAGTCCGTGTTTGGTCTAGATGGTACTTAAAATAATAAACCTGAGTAATTTATGTCATCTAAACTCACTGGACGCTTATTCTGGGGGAAAGGGGTTAATGGTGGCCTAATGTGTTCATTTGGTTTGTGTGCATGTGAAGTTTGTTAAATTGTACATGGTACACTAACAATATGCCTTAGATTAGTATCAGTATACCCTTTTTTTTTTTCAAGTACATTTTGGAATAGTGATTTGATAGAGAAATGTGCCTTCAAAAAATAAGAAAAGTTTTGAATTTGCGTGTAATATTATTTTATTGAAGAATTTGTGGTTGAAAATAAGTGAGAAATATATTATGGAAATAATGGGGACCAAACAAGAGCTAATTACTACAGGCAGGATACTTTATTTTGAGCTATTGCACGAAGATTCTAACTATTTAACAAGACATTCAAGTTTCAAGTTCTAGGGCTTTTGAAGCTTGTGTATAATACCGATTCCTGTGATTACTCATTTTCCAGGTGTTATGCTCGTCTGCACCCTCGTGCCGTTAACTGCAGGAAGAAGAAATGTGGACATAGCAATCAGGTATTAACTTATACATAGATGTCATGTTATTGTTTTTTAACCTCGTGCATTACTGTCAACAAAAGTTCGTTTTCTTCATTCTCATTTGCAGTTGAGGCCAAAGAAGAAGATCAAGTAAACATGTTGTGTCACGATTTAACTTGTTGCAGCCTTTCTGTCTTGAACGATTTAAACAATTTTGGATTTGCATTTGCTCATAGTGGAAGACATGAACCGCGTTTATCTGTTTTGTTTGAAATGATCAGAAATCAAAGACATTACGAAGTAATGATGATTAAGGTGTCTAATGCAATAGATTTCCCTAGTCGTGGCAATGGAATTCGTATTCGTTTCTTTACTTTTCGTGGATTTGGTGTGGGTATATTTAGTAGCTCTAGAGTATTTGGAACTATATGCCAACATTCAAGGAAACATGGATCAATCGAAATCGTATGATTCGAGGTAAGAGAAGGGGTAAATACTATTAAGAGGAAATTAGGGAAATGTCTAATTTTGACTCGCTAAAAAAATGGTAAAATGGTCAAAAATTTAAAGGTTTACATCCATGGTTATAATTATTATTAATTTTTTTAATGGGCGAAAGTATCCTTCAAAAAAATTTCGATTCCCAGATGGATCTGAAGGCTCATTTTTCTTTTTCTCAATTTCAAAATTCAGTTGTTTCATTCATTTAACTTCATCTCAAATCGATTGTTCATTTTTCAACATTTCATACGCGAAAATTGTTACATTGAGGCCTTCGCATTCTTTTTTTTTTTCTGATTTTTTGGAAAATTGACCTAAATTGATCTCAGATTGATTGGTCATTTTCTTTCTTTTTTATTCTTCAGCTTGTTCTCTATTTTTATTAGGCCATCATAATGGCTCTCGTTTTTGGCGGCAGCAGAGGGGTTTCTTGTTGGAGAAAGTTGTTAGTGAAGATTTGGGATTATTAAAATTATGTTTGAGTAAGAAATTTTTATAAAAGAAGAAGATGACGAAAAACATGTTAAAATGTTATTTGTTGAATGACGGAAAAATTTAGAAATCTCTCTCTCTTTTATTTTTTGCTTTTGTTTAAATATGTGCAATGTTTTTCTATGTTGAAGTTCTTGTCCATATAAATGTTAAAAAATGTAATACTTTTGTGGATAATTTGTTAATTAATTTCTTGGACAAAATATTGATCACCATCTAATCCTTAAATCTGGAGGAGTAACGGTGGTTTTTCAGTATGTTACCTGATGTTTGATTTTTCTCCATGTTTTCATGCAATTTGATTTTTGGTACACTACAAACATGAAAAATATATTGCGTTAACATGTTGAAATTAGAATTGATGCTTCAACATTGTGGTTAAACATTTTGAATCTGAGACGTAGAACTTTTGAATGGGTGAAGGAATTTCGGTCGAACTGTTGTACTAATGGATAAAATGATGAGTTTTCGTTAGTCAAATATTGAAACGTCATTTTTTACGTTTTGGGCATTTTCAGTACAAAACACGAAACAAATGGAAAACACAGAAAACAAACAAAATCGTCTCTTCCTTCTCTCTTCTTCCAATCACGTCTCTTCCTTCTCTCTTCTCAACGACGGCTTCTCTCTTCTTGATGCTGACGACCTATTCAAACACTGCAA
>CAIGRN010028539.1:0-10114 GCA_903798345.1 Fraxinus anomala
GGCAACCAGTGGGGACAATTGTAGGCAACCAATGGAGAGACAACATTTTAGGCAACCAGTGGGGACAATATAGGAAATAAAAAAATACTTCACAAATGAATAGTAAATAGTGGGTTCCCTCTTTTAATATAGTAGGGAATAATAAAAATTTTAAATTTTAAGATTATTCTATATAACAAAATTTTTTTGTTGTTCCTACAATACTGAGGTCTTATGCGATCGCACCACCTGCGCACCATTAGTTCCGCCTCTATTTATCGTTGGGTATAAATTTTATTTTTATCGATTAAATTTATTGAAAACAAAAACTCTTTTTAACTTATTTTGGTCATAATTTCTTATTTAACTCTATTTATTGTTAAAATAAGTAATTTTATAGAATTTGGTTTGCCTATGTAAATTCCTCCACAAGAAAAAGCTTTATTTAGGTACCTAGCTTTCCTACAAGATCGTCTCTCAGCCCTGCGCCGCCGACCCCCGCTGCCTGAGATTAATCTCCGCCGTCCTCCACCAACACAACATTAACGAGGGAACGGTATGATTCTAATCGCCTCTTTTCTTATTAATTCTCTTTTTCCATAAAATACACCCAACATTTCCTTCTTTGGAAGACATCTGATTTTTGTCGGTTTTACGTTTTTTTTTCTTACTCTAATAACTGAGTCCCAAAATTAATATCTACTAATTGTGTTATTCTATTCCATAATCTAATTACTTATTCAGCTGTAAAATATAGGAACGAATTTTATAACATTTTGTCAAGTAATTGCGGTTTTACGAGCTAAAAATGGATTGCGGTTTTACGAGCCGAAAATAGATTGTGGTTTTGCGAGCTAAATATGTAAATTCTAGGTACACATTTTAAGGGACAAGACTTTAGCTTCATAAATTATTGAAATATCTGAATTCGATTAGCTTTAACACTATGAATAGTTGCAATAACTACAGGGCTATTTGACTGCAGATGGCATCTCTTCCTGATTTGCCTCTATAAGTTAATCAGTTTTACCAAAATTACTTGGTTTGTGAAAATTCAGATTATTTTGTTCTATTTTCTTATTTGACATATTGTCAATCTGTTTCCCCCCAATAATTGTAGCTCTTTAATTTAGTGTTATCAGTTGGTTCTGGACTTCATATGAATGCTGCTTGTTTGTCTGGTTTCCCATTTTTGGGATTTTTGTAATGCGATTCTTGATATTCTTAATTCTTACTTTTTACCTTAATTGTGTTATTGCTGCTTACACCACCATACAGATAACTACAGCATTGATAAAATTTGTTTATTAATCGATGTGTACTACCTTCTTTTTTGTTCGTCTGTCTCCATACTATCAAATAACTTCAGACTGCACCTGGTCGCATGCCAATGTAAAGGCTAATAGTTGTTGAAGTGGACATTGAACATTAGAGTGACTTAAAGAGTATATACCTATGGGAAGTTTGCTGCTTTATAATCGTTTAGAAATCTTCAATTTTACCTGATGATTGCTTTATCATTGTGCTCACTTGATTTATGGTTTTGATGTGTATTAATGCATGTCTATCAGGAAAAAAGAAGAGATAACAAACGGACCCTTTACACTGTAGCATTGATGTATGCATTTGAATATGTGCTATTGTCTCTTACTGCATGCTCTGGAACATGAAAAAAAAAAAATGTCCTCGATTTTTACTTTCAACTTTTGGCATTCCTCTGGCAACAGATGGATGGGTTCATTCAAAAGTTTTAAGCACTTCTTAGCAGCTATAATGGACTTTTATTCATTTAATAAACAATTGTATTTTGTTGACCATGAAGGGGCATTACTTGGAATACAATTAAATTCCAACTAACGTATGACTAGTGTTCTAAAAAACGTAAAGCATGGAGTTGAAATTTCAAACTTTACGAACTTAAGCGAGGTCTAGGCGTGAAAAAGCATTTTCTTATTTTTAATATTATTTTAAATTTTTATTCATTCAAAAAATCATTTAATAATTAAAGTAAAACATACTTAAACATCTAAAATTGTATATATTTATTCAATAATTCATATAATTAGTCAATTATACTTTCAAGTTTTTGAAATGCAAAAGTTAGACTATTTTTCATACTTTCTATTTTCAACTAGACAAGTCATACTTAATAAATTTATAGGAACTTTATACGTGCTTTTGTAGTTTTCAACAAAATAATGAGTCTCAAAATCATATATACATAACGTAAATAACACCGTAACTTAAATCTTATTTAACTCTTTATTGGATAAATCATTTTGTACTTTTATACATATAAGCTAGAAATTAAAGTCAAATCAAAGGTTTTTTGAAAAATAAAAAAATTAATAAAGAGCGCCTAGGGAAGATGAAAGAGTGGAAGGAAAAAATCCAACTGTTTAGGAATTGGAAAAAAAGAGCTTAAGCTCGAAGTGAGGTGTTTTGCCTGAGCTTCAAGCCTAGTTAGCACCTAAGAATGCTATGAATGCTATAACTCAAGTTAATTCTTGATATTATGGCTCTGAAACCTAACCAGGTGGCATTTTTTGTTTTTTCACTTTAGCTGACTTGTAGTTGATTGATGCTTTCATTTTGAAGATATCCACGAACTTTACTTTTGTGATTTAATACACTAACGACGTGCCTTCTTTCATGATTATTCAGGGCATAGGACTAGGATAAAGGAGAGATGGATGATGTGGTAACTGACCTTCCACCACCATCAAGATTTATGTTGGAAGATCTCAATAATTTCACTCCTCCATCTCAACCTCTTCCATCTCCGTTCCTAGTGTTCTCAACTCTTGATTCCAATAAAAGCTTTCATCCCTCAGTTCTCATAGTTGCTATGTCTTCCCCATCTCTTTATTTTTTACACCACCTCTCCTCCAAAACTCTAATAGGCACACTTGTTCTTCCGGAGTTCCCTTTCTCTGGCAACACTGTAGAACCCTCACTTGGTGACAAATCATGCAATTTATATGCCCTTAATCAATCTGATAAACTGATTATCATTGCTCTTGTTCAGTATTCTGTTACTGCAGAGAGATCCCATGCAGTGGCAAAGTTGCTGATTGGTGAACGTATCATACCTGAGAGGGTTTTGATTTTGGATTCTGTTCAAAGCCGTAACTTTCGTGGTAGACTTTCACCAGATGATATATTTGCAATCAAGTTGGAGACATCATTTGAAAGAAAAAGTTCGGATACTGTAGATTCACCACTGATAAAAGGGTTGGATTATTTCCCGTCAGGAAGTGTGGTGGACGGCCTGGCCGCTGCTCTGTTAAGTCGATGTCAATTGAAGAAGATCAAGGGGACTCTCTGTGTTTCGTGGCCTCATTTCGGTATTTCAGTGATGTCACTGATTAAGTCGCTGCTGCTGAAGGATGTTTTGTCTGGCATAAATCCTAGTAGTGATGTTGATTTGGAGAATGAGTATTTAAGGTTAAGTCGTAGTAAGGATCTTCATCTCGATTCTGAGATGTATACTTGATCTGTGACTTTTAAGATGTTTCCATATCAGCCTTATCTCTCATTTTTCTTGCTGTCTTCCAATTTTCTTTTTTCTTTTATTTTGAGCAAAGCTTGCCTTTAAGCCCTTGTATACGGATAATTGTCGTGAGAATGCACCTGTTTCTGTTTCTTATGTTTTTAGACGTTTGTGACCACACCATCTTTGTGGACTTCCATTGAAACTTCATTTCTTAATACCTACTAATTTAAGATTGGCTCAAAATGCAGAGGTTGAAGTATCTTTGTTAAACAAGCAGTCTTGGGAAGATGCTTTCTAGTGGTTGAGAACAAGACAATATTTTGATGCTATTGAAACTTAATGTTGGAATAATAGTACTTAAGAGTTATGCAATCGGTGTTGTGATTTTGAAGATGATGACTTTTCCACTTTCTTGAAAGAATCTGCAATGTCTTCATGTTTCTGCTCGATCTTCTCTTGTATAACTGTGTACATTGAGAACTGGCAGAAACCAAATGATGCAGATTTAGTTGTGGGAAGCTATTACATGGGAACTAGGTATGCTTGTGTTCTGCTTTCTGCAGAATGCTTAGTCTGATTCATTGTTTGAATTAAGGCAATTGATTTCGAAGAATGGTGTTTTGAAAACATGATTTGTAGTTTTGAAGTGATGCATAAATAATTTTGCTACAATATTGCTCTATGTTATCAATTAATTGATCAACTATCAGATTACCCTCCTTTCGTCCCAAAACCTGTCACCTCTCTCCACCTACACTGGCATTGCTTGAGTAGGTGAGCTGTGTTCTAGAGTTTCATTCATCAATGTCACTGGTATTGGGGTTCGGGTGATGGCTTATCGAAGTTAGGTGATGGGTCTTGGTGGAAATGCGCGTTGTAGGAGGTTGGTGATGGTGGTGGTGGACTGGGTGTTGAGGTGAATGGGTTGGATATGTAGATATTGGTAGTAGAATTAGTCACCACTTCCTGGTATAGTTTCTCAAGCTAGTTTCACAATAAATATGGAGTTAGCTATATAAATTCTTTTTTGCCGTTTCATTCGGTTCATTGCTAGATCTAATGGAAGATCTAAAACAATGCTATTTTAGGTCTATCTTCTCTTCTAACTTGTTCTCTTTAGTTTTGGACTGATGATCAGCTGCATACCAAAAATTGCATTTGCAACTTGGGGTAAAATGATGTGCTGCCGGTTTATGTATCAATTTGACCCCTTTTTTTAGTCTTTTCATTCTGTTAATCGGTATTAGATGTAAAAGAATGTCTGACTCGTTTGATTGAGATGGTGACCTTACGGAAAATTTTGCTACTTGCGGTGAAATGCTATGATCTTCTTATGTATCAATGGACCTTTGGCCATTCTTGGACAAGATTTCGATAATCACATTACATAAGGATAATCAACCAATTTTATTTAGGTGTTGTGTGATCTGAAATTACAATAAAGTGAGATTAACGGTGGTAGTTAATCAATAAGGTCTTTTGAACATTCAAAAGCATAGTTAGTTAATTAGATAATATGAAGACAATGCATCCAAGGAACAAACTCTTGTCGCTATAAAGCAGTTGAGAAAATTTTAGCAAATCTGTTCACAAACTTAGTCAATAATTTGTCTTTTGTTTTTCATCACTCTAGAGTTTAGACCCTTGTCAAACAAGAAACCAACCCAAAAGGGTTTTCTTTTATGTCAATTACTTGGAAAAGAGTTTTACGGGGATAAATTTTTATAAATTTAGAAAAATATGACTGGTTTGGGTCTGAAGTTTTGCCCAAATTTTAAGTCAGTACAGCGCATTTATAGTTTCTTTTTCCCTTTGATTTATTTGGTAATTTTGGTTTGGGAGAATCCACCAACCAAGATCAAAGTAGTTACATCCTCTCTTGACTAGTGACATTTTTTGCATAATAATCTTTCATTTCATGTCATTTATATAAACACGGAATCCTCAACATTTTGTCACAAATCTATTCATCTATCGGGTTATCCCTCACTCTCACGTTTGAGTGTCTGCTCATATCTTTTGCTCGCAACTTGGAAAATTAATGGCGTCTTTTCTTCACTACAAACATATTGTTTTGCAATGTATGATATTAGTTCTTTGCATTGCTAGTTCATGTTTGCATGCAAGTGAACCTCCTTTGACATTAGATTACTACAAATCGACATGCCCAACTGTTCTCGAGATTGTTAGGAAAGAAATGGAATGTGCAGTGCAGTCTGATCCGCGTTACGCTGCCTTGATTTTACGACTACATTTTCACGATTGCTTCGTCCAGGTCTTCATTCTCTTAATTTATTTCCAGAAACCTATCTTTAAATAGGTTGACATCCCATTATACTACAAGTTTTAGAAGATTCTGAGTTTTTTTTTCATATAATATTGGAGCTGCAGGGTTGCGATGGATCGGTTTTGCTGGACGATACAATCACGCTTCAAGGAGAGAAGAAAGCACCAGAAAATATACATGCTTTGAAAGGATTCAGAATCATTGATAGGATCAAGAACCGGCTTGAATCTGAGTGTCCCGAGAAGGTCTCTTGTGCTGATATTCTCACTATTGCTGCAAGAGATGCAGTTCTTCTGGTATAATTACCTAAATATATCAGTAGTCATTTTATAATTTTGATAAAAACTGATAATATTGAGAATAATAATATTTATTCTTGTGCATGCAGGTTGGTGGACCTTATTGGGATGTTCCTTTAGGCAGAAAGGACTCAAAAAAAGCAGGCTATGAGCTTGTAGAAACAAATCTTCCCAAAGCAAATGAGGGACTGCTCTCCATCATCTCAAAGTTTATTAATCAGGGTCTCTCCGTCACCGATATGGTAGCTCTTTCCGGTAGGCACCACTGTATAACTCTTTAAGACATTATTGGCATGTTTGGTAGAGACGGTTCGATAACACGTGATAGTATTAAGACAGAAAAATAAGTTAGAATTGTGTTCATGTTAGTCTTATGGAGTACTGCATTTCAAAAATATAGTATGATCATAATAGAAATTATTTTTGTTTATAGGAACTTGCTTCATTCTTAATTTTCCCAATCAAAATCTTTTCAAAGATATTGACAAAACCACGACTTTGTGATTTCCCAAAAAAACTCCGCCTTGTAGAAAGCAATGATTTATACAGAATAGAATTTTAATTTCAAGAATCATCAAAGGTGATTTATTTTGGTGAAATTCTTTTGCAGGTTCACATACAATTGGAATGGCACGCTGTGTGAATTTCAGAGAGAGAATATATGGAGATTTCACAGCAACTTCAGGAATGAATCCAGTTTCACAGAGTTACCTCAACAGTTTAAAGTCTGTTTGTTCAGCTGATAGAAAATCAAACCAAAATGAATCAGCATTGGACCATGTAACGCCTAATCTTTTCGACAATTCTTATTATCACATTCTGTTAAGAGGAGAGGGACTGATAAATTCAGACCAGGAACTCTATTCCAGTGTTTTAGCCGTTCAAACGAAGAAACTTGTCGAAAAATATGCAGAAAATGCGATTGCTTTCTTCGAGCAGTTCTCTGAATCCATGGTTAAATTGGGAAATATAACAAACCCAGAAACTTATGTCAATGGAGAAGTTAGGAAGAATTGCAGGTTTGTGAATACATAAGCTCTACATACTTATTACCAAACTGTTCATGTCAAGAAATAAGATTTAAAATTTGAGCCCTCTATTTGATTCATTTTGTAATCAAAAATGAAGATTTCATGTATGCGTTAAGCACGCGGTTTTTAGCCGTTGTGAAGTGATACTACAAATCGAAATACAAGAGTATCATTTTCTTGTTTTCTTTGTTTTTGTTTTTGTTTTTGCTCGATTCAATTTGCAATTCTACGACAATTTCTTTGAACTTCATGAGTGAATTCATGCGTAAATTGTGTTGATACTATCACAAGAATGAAGAATGTTTCTTTATATTCAAGGGAGCTGAGCAGTGTCAACAAGTTAAATGAAAGCATTCGATCCATGTACTAATATTTGGTGTGAAAATTGAAGATCACCTTTACTTTTGTCATGCCAACCAACTGAATATCTTATTGTGTTGCTAAAATAATGGAAACCTAGACTGAAGAAAATTTATGAGAATTGCCTTGTCCATATATATTTCTATGTAGAACCACCAGGACCAGTAGATCGTTTCTTGTTAAAGAAAGCTCATGTTTGATTCCCATTTTTTTCAAAATACATTTTTCTCTCTCTTCTTTTTAACTATATATTCTTCAATAAAAAATATTACACGCAATCCAAAAAAAAAAAAATTCTTCATTTTTAACCACACATTCTTCATCAATCTATTATTCCAAAATGTATTCTACACCAAAAATGTGACTCAAACAGGCCCAAAAATATAAATAAGTACATTTATGTTTTTTTTTATTATGGACAAAAATTTCGAGTTCAAATTTCATCCCCACTCAACTTCAAGTAGTCAACTTAGTTGTGTCAAAATTGGCGATTTAGCCCCAACCTGCGCCCTTCTTTGAAGGAGGGCTGGGCAAGTTCCAAGGGCTTAGCCTGCAGTTATAAAGGTGCCATAAAGTCTAGTTTTAAAAAATAAATGTTATTTGACTACTGAAGAAGTGATACGATTGACATGTCAAGGAGTGTGTTGAACGTACAATCGCTTTTTATTGGTTTTGGATATTAGCAAACCGAAGCCATTCAAAAGAACAAAGATGAGCTCCGACTATAAAGTATTCTTCCTATGACAAGTCTTCTCACTTTCCATGAATATATCTTCCTCAATTTTTTATTAATATTTGATTTTTGAAATTTTAAAACTTATTTCTTAGTTTTGAAATGAGTCATAGTTAGAATATCTCCAAATGACTCTTTAAACATGATATATTCTCTATTTTAAAAAGTCAATATTTAAAATCATGCTCCAAGAGACTCTTTAAATTAACATTATAATTTAGAGAGCGGGTTTGACTCTCCAAACACACACTCTATAATTAAATGCTTTCAAAGTGTTTCAATTTTCAATATAAGAAAACAATAAAATAATTTTAAAAAAAGTTAGTTAAAATAAAAGATAAAGAAAAATAATAAATATTTTTTGAGAAGTAGTAAAATTAAGTGTTAAATATAAAAAGCTTGTTGGAGTATATCAAAATTTTAACTCTCTAAATTTATAGATACTCTTCAAATGATAGAATATACTCTTTAAAATTAGAGAGTCTTTTGGAGATGTTCTTAGATTTTTATATATAAATTTTTCTCCAAGTGTGGGTGTAATTTTCATTATAATCATATGAGAAAATTACTTAAAAACTTACTTTTAAATATTCATTTTAAAAAAACAGGTGGATTTATTTTTATTTCACAAATCAGGTGATAATTAAGTTTTAATAATTATAATTAATAAAAATTTAATTAAACCTAATCCCTACATATTCACCTCACCCAACNATCAGGTGATAATTAAGTTTTAATAATTATAATTAATAAAAATTTAATTAAACCTAATCCCTACATATTCACCTCATCCAACCCCAACACACGCACCGTTCATTTCAAAATCCATTCTCTCACTGCTTATTCTCTCTCTCTCTCTCTCTCTCTCTCTCTCTCTCTCATCTCTTCTCACCCACCCACCCACCATCTCATCCAACCCATCTCCATTTCCGGTGCAGCTAATCACAAATAACAGAGGTCAGTGATATCCCGTTCCATTCCATACACTAATTCATTTCATTCTCACTTTCTTCTCTCCACTCTCTCTCTCTACTCTATTTCTCTCCACTTTCCTTCTCTCTACTGGCACCGGCTATTGTGAAATATAGGTGTCGATTGCCTCTTCGTGATGAGCGTCGATGTCGCGACTGCTGCGAAATCGGTGTGAGCGGCGCTGATTTATATTGTGGGCGGTTGCTGCAAAATCTATGAGCATCGGTGTAGGGTAGCGCTGGGCAACTGTGATTACTGTATGTGTGGAAGCCGATTGTGATTTCTGTGTGTTTGGAAGCCGATTGTGTTTGTGTGAGTTCTGTGGTGGTGCTGGAGTTGGGGTCTCTTTTCAGATCGATGCCGTGAGATTGTAGTGTGGTTTGATGCGATGATGGTGGGTGTGTAATGTGGGTGCATCGCACTTGAACCACCGTTGCCCGTCGGAGAGCACCACAGACAAAAACACCCACAGGCGCGGAGAAGTCACACCTGAAGTCGCTGCATGTGGCTGAAGTCGTGCGGCGCCTACAATATTTTCAATGTGAGAAAATTGGGCGTGCATTATTTGAAGAGCCACCATAGTATTTGCACGCACTCTGGATGTGGTTTCTATTAATCTCTCAAACTTTAATGTTTATGGTAATTTTTCGGCTGATTTCTAAAGGATTTTATCCCTCCAGAACCTCGATCTCTCCAACAACAGTTTAGTAGGTCTCGTTACGTCTGCTTCCATCTCTCTCTACTCTCTGTGGGTGGTGGTTCAGGTGTGTGCGGATGCTATGCGATGGTGTGGGGGTGTTTGGTAGTGGTGACTGGTGTTATTTGCTATGATATGCTGGTTGTAGCTACGAGTATTGGATCTGTGGTAGCGATTGTGCGGTACGTTGGTGGTTGTCGTGACTGTTTGTGACCAATTTTGTGTTGATTGTGAGTGTTTGTGACTTGAGATTGACTTGG
>CAIGRN010028553.1:0-16685 GCA_903798345.1 Fraxinus anomala
TTCTGATCGTACTTGATGCCATTGTGTGAACTACTTACCCAACCATTGATAGCACTCGAATCTTGATTTATACCACAAAACCCCAATCCTATTTCTAAATTGTGTGGGTAGACCCTGTAATCCAAATACGGTTGAAACACAGTGAATATCAATTACTAAAAAATATCTTGATATACATTAAAACATAAAATCAATTCTACATCTATATCTATGTATAATTGATTCTTGACTTCTTGTTGTTGGTGTATTGATAGGCGTATTATAAAATTGAGATCTTTTGCGACATATACACTATCACTCATAAAATTCACTACATCACTTGAATCAAAACTGAATTTCGCTTGTAATTAGAGTCAGTTCTCGATCATCCTGGACACGAGATATTATCTATATAATCATTTCAGACCTAAACACAAAACCTGAATAAAAAGAGAAGACTTACGAAGATTGGGCCTTTTTCAGTGATCGGAGCAGTAAACACTGCGATCTACAAAGGAACCGACTGATCTGCCGACACAGCCACTAATGGCGGTGTTCTATGAATACCTGTATACGCACGCAACTATACACATATACATGAAAAATTATACATATACATGGTCGTATATATATGTTATATATACGTATATATAGAATGAGAAAGAGTCCAAGACGTGTAGCTTGGTGAAACTGGAATAATTTAGAGAGAGAAACTGAAGAAGAAACGCGTGGAGACTGATATAAATAGCGAATGGTCACCTTTTGGTTTTTTCATTGTTTATAGAATAATACTTCAAAAATATTATATTTTCGGACCGCACCGGACCGGTTATTGGCGTTTTCGGCTTGTCTTAATTTTTTTTTTTTTTTTTGAATATAACCTTTACTTAATTGTTAAGGCAGGCTTTCTTTTCACCCTTTTAAATAAAGTTTGTGAAATTATAACACGCCATAGTTTTTTATAGTTACACTATATTTTAATTATACTTGGAGTCCTTAATTTTTATTCATTATATTATTTATGTTTTAAATTCTTTCGGTCAAATTCCTACCCTCGATCGTCTGTTAAATAGTGTATCTTGTCCATAATGGTGGTTACTATTCAATTATTATGTTTGTATACTTTTAAATTATAATTTTTTTTTTTTTTTTTGGCGTATAACCTTTTCTTAATTGTTAAGGCAGGCTTTCTTTTCACCCTTTTAAATAAAGTTTGTGAAATTATAATACGCCATAGTTTTTTATAGTTACACTATATTTTAATTATACTTGAAGTGCTTAATCTTTATTCATTATATTACTTATGTTTTAAATTCTTTTGGTCAAATTCCTACCCTCGACCGTCTGTTAAATAGTGTATCTTGTCCATAATGGTGGTTACTATTCAAATATTATGTTTGTATACTTTTAAATTTTAAAATAAAAAAATAAATTTGTGACTCTTTCATTTATTTGTTTTTTACTTGTTTAAAAGTACAAGGAATGGAAGTCTTTTTATGTCATCCTAACACATTTTGAATATAAATCATTAACGAGATATACTATTTGATAGGAAATCGATGAAAATTATTAAATAAACAAAAAAAGTAGGACATAATTGTTACAACAAGCAAAGATCGAATGCCTTTAGTGTAAATGCATCATATTTTAATTTAATGAAAATCCTTAACTTTTATTCATTTTGACACTAATGACCCAAACATTTATCCTCTATTAATATTAACATCTTATCCTTGATAATGATCAAAATAATCGTTACAAGAGAGAAAAATTTTGCCCATCAAATTTTAAGATAAGAGATAAACAATAAATACAAAAGTTCAACAAAATATTTTCTTCACGCTAGCAGAATGTTTGGATAGAAAATGTTCTTAGAGATAAATGTTTTAATTAAAAAGAGCAAAACTGAAGATCTTCATTGAAAATAAAATGTGATATAGTTGATAAAATTTATAGTGATAAAATTTCCATCAACATAAATGCGTAGTTTTTCTCTCTTATCTATTAAGCTCTAATCGAGCCTCATTTTTTAAGGGTGTGTTTGATTGCGAGTATGTAATTTGTATGGAAAGAAAATAAATTTTAGGTAATTCAATTGCCTAGAACTTATTTGTATGAAAATTATTAATTAAATGTATTTGATTGATTTAGTTTTCAATCTAAAAAATATTATATTTGTCAATTTTTTTATTAATAGGTAGATGAGAGAGAGAGAGAATATTGAATTACCTGAAAAATAAAAACTACCTTCCCTAAAGAAAACATTTTCTTTGTTTTTAAAGAAAATATGATGACGTGACCAAAAGTAAGAAATTATATTTCTTGAAAAAAATTGCCAATTAAATAGCACAAAATTAGGAAATTTGGTGGAAAAAACACATTTTTTATGAAAGATATTGACAATCAAACACACCATAAAATTTATTTTTTCTCAAATTTATTTTCACCACATAGTTTTTCAATAAAATAAATTTACACATAATTTTTTCCAAAACGTCACTTCATAAAAATTATATTTTAAAAAAATGGAGCTCAAACGGCATTAAAGATCGCATATAATCTCTTTAAAAAGCGTTTAAAGAAGGTAGATCATCATCGTGTTATTTTTTCCCCACTAAAAAGAACACCTAGTCTCTTGAAAAGAACATGTCGACGATGCTGATATTTGCTTGTGTTAAAAAAGCGTAATAAATCACTTGGTTCATTTTACGTATAAAAGAATTTAGAATCAATAATTCATGATTTAAAATCAAATGTTGAGTGACAAATTATCGAGGAAACTTTCAAATGAATTCAAAACAAGCCAAAAACCTTACAACCTAAAATAAATTCTAAAATGTAAAAATAGTATTGGTTCAATGAACGCCTATCGTTCTAAATAAAACAATAAAAAATTAACGCCAATTCAGTTGATATATCGTGTCAATATTATTGATCACTTTAAAACTCCCTTAAAATTATTCATTCTCTCTCTTAAAAAAATAAAAAATTATTGTCGAAACTTCAAGATTGAATGAATTTTCTTTAATTATCTAACACTGTGAAATAGCTTTTTGAGAGCCTCTAAAGGGATCATATTTATCCCATAATACTCAAGTACTACATCACTCGAGAAATCTCCAATTCAGGTATAAATAGTTTTTGGTGAGCTCTATATGATATCATATTAATCTATGAGTTGTGCTACTTGTACAAAAAAATTGTACAACTACTAGCTCCAAATAGGGGGTCGCTACTTAACCATTTTGTCAAAATAGTTGTAAAAATTATGTACAAGTAGAATAATTGTTAATCTATAGTACTCGGAACTATAATACGATATCTCTAATTCAAGCTCGATTAGCTTTTCGAGAGCCTCTAGAGATAATCAAATTAATCCCACGATACTCAACTACTAGACTACTTCTCAAGATCGAGAGCTGTAGAGAGGATTATATTCCAAATAATCAAATATCAAACTACTCTGTGAGATTTCTAATTCAAGTATAAATAACTTTTCAAGAGCTCTAGAGAAGATCATATAATTCCACAATACTCAAATACTATTATACTACATTATTTCTAGAGATCTTTCACGAAATAACATTCGAAACCCTAAAGGATGTCAGATTCATCTCATAATACTTTAGTATTAGACTAATTTTTTGAAATGTCTAATTTATACTGGATTAACTTTTCGGAAGCCTTTAAATTAATTCCATAATACTCAAGTATCAAACCACTTCTCGAGATATCTCATGCTCAATAGCTTTTGAGACGACGTAAAAATATATCTATCGACTTAGAATGACATTGGTCCTTTTATGCTCCTGTTTGACAATAATTATTTAAAAACTCTTTTTTCGACTTGCTCATTTTTATTCACACAAAATAAAATTATTTCGTTACTGCCTTCAAAGCTGTTCAATTAGCTATTTTTGTACCTGTTTCTGCCGGCAAATTTCAACTGAATTCATAAATAATGTTCAAGAAAATCCCAAAATTCATAATTTTTTATCCAAACAACAATTTCCAATTTCCTCTCAACTTATGTTTACTCTCAAAATTCACACGGTTGACTTCCCTCAACCTCTTCACACCACCGTCACCTCCACTACCTCTGCCGCCGCGGAGAACCCTAATAATTTAAAACCGGCAGAACTCAGAGGCGTTGGCCATCTCTTCCGGGAACTTTCACATACCCTCACCAGCAACACCTTGTCCAATCCTAGCGCCCGATCAGCCCTACTTTTCGTGGTGGCTGTGCCGAATTATTTCTCCCCTGATGACTTCCTCCTCTTCTGTGTGTCCTACCTCCCAAACTTCACTGAAATCCTCTTCATCAGGTACCTTTATTTCAAATTCTCCACTTTACATCCTGTGTGCGAGTATACATATATGGAATAAGTTAGTAATTGGATTTATTCGACGCAGAAGTGCGTATTTACACTTGGGCGTAATGAATTCATGACGCTGCATCGTGATGGACCCACTGAAATAGTATGTCTAAACCCTAAATCTTAAATGAATCTTGGAAATAAGCTGGAAATGTATTTCTGATAGTTGTAATTTCAGTTTGAACAATGTGGCTAGGTAGATATATCACGTCAATTTATTCTTTTCCACGTGGTATGCATATATAAGAATTGTTTCATTTTATTGTTAAGTTAAAGTAATGCTAATTGGAGTGCAAATGATGTATTATGGGCTGCTATACAATTAACGAATGTAAATAAGGCAAAAGGCAGAATCTGTTTTTTCTCACTGGAGGTTGGATATTATTTCCAAACTTTGGAATTTCCTTGAGTTTTACGGGTGTTGTTATATAATTTGAGGCATTGCTGTTTCTATTCATAAATATTAGCATTTGATTGGATTTAAAAAGCATTGTTTCAATCTGTACAGCCTCTACCATTCATGTGATGCTTTCTTGAGAAAAAAGATAAAGACTACTTTCATGGACGTTCTTATTAATTTCACTCTATGAATGTGCTATTGAAATGGACAACTAATTTTGTCTTCATGGTTCGTCTTACTTCGACTATTGAAGCATTTTTATTAAAAAGGCACCTCAGCCTTCCACTACCTATTCTACAGAGCAACTGCAAATGCCGATTTTAGTCAGTAATTCATATTCTTAACATGTTCATGCATGCAATGTAAGTGTATTCTTTACTTCTCTAAATGTTTTTGTTGGTGTATTTTGAAGTTATAAGTGCATAATTGCACATCCTTTTTCATATGCATACTGCCATGTGATAGTGACCAAATTCACGAGATTTTGCTGAAAAGTTATGGGCATGCTTATTATTGTTTATGCATGTAACATATAAACCAAAGTTTTATTTATGTGAATAAAGTTTTAGACATCAAGATATTGTTAGGTTTCTATTTTTCTTTGGATATACGAGTCATATGCAATGTTGATAACGGAGAAGCGATTACTTGATAATCTAATATTTTGATACCTCATTTGAGGTTTCGATATATTGTTTTACATTTGGAGTTGTTGAAGCATCTTTAGTTGTAATATTTGTGATGGAGCTCAAAGTTGCTGATGTAGAAAGGAAATAAGGAGAAAGGGGGAAATTATAGAAAAAAGGGTAGAAGGTTCAGATGAAGAGAGAGAGAGAGAGAGAGAGAGAGAGAGAGAGGTTGTAGGAGTGATAAGAATTAAATTGTCAAACTAAACAAGAAATAATTGAAATGAACTTGAAATCTTTTATTGAAAAATAGATATTTGAAAATTACGAGATATGAAATTGAAAGAAATATACAGGATTGTTCAAACTTGAGATGCAGAAGTTTAACTCTAAAGCTAAATTCGCTCTCTCTAAAACCTCAAAATGAAGTGCTATAAATAGCTGAGGTTTCAGACTTGAAATTACATTGAAAAAAATATAAGAATCTTTGAATAGTTGATGGTACGTCTCCCATCTTTTGTCTACGACCTCTATGTCTTCTTTTGAATAATTGAATAATAATTTCTATCCTTCCCGACTTTTTGAAAGATACTTTATTAAAGTAGCTTTAATAAAGTTGATTGATTGGTCCTTTGTATGTTGGCAAGACTGACAAAAATAATTTGTTAGCTGGCGACACATCTTGAAAATCATTTCCTTTGATTTTTGAACTCGATATTTTCTCAAACATCAAGGAAACTGGGTCCATGTAGTCATTTTGAATTTCTTTTAGTTTCTTCTTCAATAAGATCATCAATATCGTAACCAAAGCACATGTTTTCATTGCTTTGTTCATAATCTTTTGATCATGAAGGAGAATATTTTGATCCTGATTTTGAACTTGATCTTTTTTATGACGCTTCAGCAAGAGCTGCAATTTTGTCTCAAACAATCAAGATTTTTTCCCTCCAAATATCAAAAAGTTTCGTGAGTATTACGAAGCTATCCTTATCAAAACATGATTTGCTATCATTACTCACATTCCGAATAGCAAAAACCCCAAACATATTGATTTCTCAAAAATATCTATCCAAAGGGTATGGTCTTATGAAGACTGGGACTATACCCTTGAGAAGACAAACGAATGAATATTTCAAAAATAAATTCATTTGAATCAAGATTTAATTACTTGGACTACAAAGAGGCGTGATTCAAATTTTTATTTTTTAGACCAGTTACTCATTCCTAGTTTATTCTTTTCCATCAAAATTGCCCATCAAATTTTCCTAAATGGTTTCAAAATTGGTTCGAGATTTTTGGACTTGATGAGAAAATTTTACCCAGTCTCACTCGTCAAGGATTCGAACACTTCAAAACAGAGGCTAAAACATTTTTAAAGTCTCAAGAAAATATTTTATTTCAATTTGTTCACAATCTCAAAGTATCACGGATATTCTGTTGGGATTTCTATTTGATTCAAAATCAAAATCCATCACAATAAAGATTTTAACATCAAAAGAATTGTTAGACGTTTCAAAATAAAATGGTAGTCAAAATTCCATGAAACAAATTGTTTTTTTTAAAAAGCTGTTAATTCATGGATTCAAAAACAAAGAAATGTCGGCATCCCAAAATTATCAAAGAAACAATTAGACAAAAGTGCCGACTTCTTCATAGAAAAGTCAAAATTATTGGCTATGTTAAGCCAATGTAAAATTCCTGAAAAACTACAAAATATTTCAGAAAGAATTGTGGCTCTTGCAGAATCTTCATAAAAAATATCAGATTCAAAAGAAAGCGCTTCTGAAACTAATTCATCAAACTATGAACAAAGCAATTAAGACATGTGATTTGGATTAAAAAAACTTTAGTATCTTTACTAAAGTAAATTTCAAAAAAGTTGGGAGAAGTGGTGGATAATTTGGTGCAAAAGTTGCTAATTTGTCAAAAGTTGCTACTTTATCAAAAGTTGTTCTATCAAAAAGTGTGACAAACATTATCTCCTAATTCTTAAATAAAGTTCAATTGGGTTTCAAGTCCAGAGCTTTAGCTATAAATGAAGGCAGAGTGGTCAAAATTCCATGAAACAAATTGTTGTCCTAAAGCAATTAATTCATGGATTCAAGAACAGAGAAATATTGGTGTTCCAAAATTATCTCAAAAGGAAATTGATAAAAATGCTGATTTTCTTGCTGAAAAATCAAGACTATTGGCCATGTTCAATCAATGTAAGACACCAGAAGAACTACAAATTGTTTCAGACAAAATTGCAGCTCTTGCCGAAGCGTCGTTAAAAAGATGAAGTTCAAAATCATGATCAAAATATTCTTCTTCAGGATTAGAAGATTATGAACAAAGTATTGAAGACATGTGTTTTGGTTATGATATTGATGATCTTATTGAAGAAGCAACTCAAAGAAATTCAAAATGACTACATGGACCCAATTTCCTTGATGATTTGAGAAAATATGGGGTTCAGAAATCAAATGAAATGAATAAATTATTTTTGCGAACCTTTGCCGACATACAAAGGACCAATCGATCAACTTTATTAAAGCTACTTTAATAAAGTATCTTTCAAAAACCCGAGAAGGACGGAAATTATTCAATTATTCAAAAGAAGACAAAGAGGTCGTAGACAAAATATGGGAGACATGTACCATCGACTTCACCATCAACTATTCAAAGATTCTTATACTTTTTTCAATGTAATTTTAAGTCCGAAACCTCAGCTATTTATAGCACTTCATTTTGAGGTTTTATGGAGAGCGAATTTAGGTTTAGAGTTAAATTTCTACATCTCAAGTTTGAACAATCTTGTATCTTCCTTTCAATTTCATATCTTGTAATTTTCAAATATCTATTTTTCAATAAAAGATTTCAAGTTCATTTCAATTATTTCTTGTTTAGTTTTGACAATTTAATTCTTATCACTCCTACAACCTCTCTCCCCAACCTGGGCCTCTTTTATTTTTGTTTTCAATAGTAAGATTACTGTTTTCTTATTACTATTCGATTATGTTTTTATGTTAAAATGTTTAGTAAAGGTAGTGGTTCAAATAGTGTTGATAATAAATCGTCAAATTATTTTCAAGAAAGTAATGAAGAAATTGATGATCAAAATGTTGCATCATCATCTTCATCAAACAATATTTCAAATGAAATTTATTCAAAAGAATTTCAAATTGCAAAAATTGAACAAACAAAAATTGGACTATCCCAAAGGTAGACAAGAGTTCTATCTATGAGATAGGAAAGTTTGGTTATACTCAAAGTTATATTATTAAAACTTTAAAGCAAATAATTCTCGTCAAAAATCAAATAGTTTCTATGAATTTACTTTCAAAAGATTCTATCCTTGCTCATAGGAAGAAATTTCAATATATTCATATTTGTTTTGTTCAAATTGCTGTTAAACCTTTGTTTAGACTTGGTCTAGACATTCCTGTTCTTATAACCTTAAGAGACAAAATGTTATTAAGATTTGAACATTCTTTATTGTCTATGTTTGAGTCTAATCTTGAAAGTAGTCTAGTATTTTCAAACTGTTACCCAAATTTTTCAATAAGTCTTCAAGATGGAGCTATTCTTAACGCTCTAAATCTTCGAATTCAAACTAAAAACTTCGACGTTGATGATCGATCTAAAGCCTTTGCTCTAATCTATAGAGTATATTAAAAACTTTTAAATACCCAACTCAATATTCGTGCTCTCAGATCTTCTTCAAGAGATGAAAGTCTGTTGGTTGAAGTTAATCATTTTCATTCAAATGTCATGATTCCTAAGAGGATTCCCTGGAATCTTCAAGAAAGGGGTTTACAATGGGATTTTGAGAATGCGCAAAATCCTGCTCCAACTCCTATTAGAAGAAATCCAGAACAAATTCATTTCCCTGATGGAAGCGTCATATTTACTTTTGATAAACCATCATCTTTTTCAAGTACTTTTCAAAGATCAAATTCTTCTAGATCTAATGATAGATCTAGGGCTAATTCTTCTTTTCAATCTGCAAGGTTTTCAACTTCCTCTATTGAAGGTGTGAATTTTAATCCAAAAATTCCAAAGCTCTTTTATCAAAATGAAGAATCTGAAAAAGAAGAAGAAGAAGAAGAAGTAGAACCTCCTACTTCTCCTACTTTATCAAACATGATTCCTCCTCAATCTGAGAAGCTTGATCATCAATGTAACGTAATTTCTTCTACTTTTGATAGAAGAAATGAATTCAAAACTGATCAAACTCCTGTAAAAAAATTTCGACATCTTATCAAGAAATCCTTTTCAAAAGAACAAATAGAATCTTTCTGGAACGAATTTGATAATTCTCCAAAAGATATAAGTTCTTATGAATGGACCTACTTCAAAGTTTTTAAAAAATTTCCTAAAAAAGTTAAAAATAAAAGTATTCAAAATACCTTTTCTTCAAAAAAAACTTGGAAGACTTCTTCAGGTGAAAACATTCAATCTACTCATCAATAAGTCAACTTCAAATTCTGCTTCCGGTAAAAATTTTGATTCTGGTAAAAAGAAAGAAGGTTGAAATCCCAACTTCTTCTTTTTGTCTCTTTCATGAAATTACTCCCAAAAAACTTCATTCAAAAGAAAGCGTTCTTAAAGAACTAGCTGCTCAATTATCAAAATTGTCTACCTCATCTTCTTCTCAAAATGTCAATACCATTGCTGAAATTGAATCTCAATTTATTGTTGAAGAGCATGTTCTTCAAATAAATAAGATTCAAAGGAAAAATACTCAATCTTCTAAAATTCCAACTTATTATTCTCGTTCAACACCCCCATACTTACTTTTTGAAGAAAAGGATAAACCTCAATTCAAGTTTGATAGAGATTCTATCATTGAATGGAATCTTGATGGACTTACTGAATATTAAATTATTCAATTACTAGAAAAGATGGGCATATGTATTAATGCATATGTAACCACTGGAGCTAGTAATCTTGAATCTACAAATAATATTATTCTCGATTTTTCGGGTCAACTCAAAAATTGGTGGTTTATTTATTTTACACAATCTGAAAGAAATCAGGTGGCTGAGGCTACAAAACCCGAGGCTACAACATCTCCAGACTTACTTTTTGAAGAGAAGGATAAACCTCAATCCAAGTTTGATGGAATGGAATCTCGATGGACTTACTGAAAATCAAATTATTCAATTACTAGAAAAGATGGGTATATGTATTAATGCATATGTAACCACTATAGCTAGTAATCTTGAATCTACAAATAATATTATTCTCGATTTTTTCGGGTCAACTCAAAAATTGGCGGTTTAATTATTTTACTCAATCTGAAAGAAATCAGGTGGCTGAGGCAACAAAACTTGATGGTACAAATAATAGTTTTCAAACTTTGGTTTACTGTATTATCAAACATTTTATTGGTATTCCTAATGATATTCAAGAAAGATATTCTCAAATTCTTATGAATCTTAATTGTCCTACTTGACAAGATTTTCGGTGGAATAAGGACACATTTCTTACTCCTATCTTACTCTGAAGTAATTGTGAACAATCTTACTGAAAATAACAATTTCATTCTGGACTTCCTAAATTCTTTGCTGAAAGAGTTAGAAATGCTATCAAAAGGGTTAATGATAAAACTATCCCTTATGACAATCTTACTTATGGAGAATTAATTAGCTTCGTTAATAAAAAGGATTAGCTATCTGTAATGATCTCAAACTCCAATCCAAATTAAAATCAGAAAGATCTTATGGTAGTAAAGAACTCGGATCATTCTGCAAACAATATTGATTTGAAAAAATCGTTCCTCTTTCAAAATCAAAAAAAATTTATTCTAAGAAAAGATCTTCTCAAAAATATCGTGGCTGGAAAAGAAATTTTCAGAAAAAGAATTTTCAAAATTCTACTCCAAAAAACCTTTCAAAAAGCAAGTTTTCAAAAAAGAGAATTTCAAATGTTACATGTTGGAACTGTAACGAATCTGAATATTATTCAAACAAATGTCATTTTAAAGGAAAGATTAGTAATCTTCAATGTGATGAAGATACTAAGCTTGAACTTCTCAATCTTATCAATTTCGATTTTGATTTATCAAAATCTGAAATTGAACAAATTTATCAAAATCAAGAAGATTCTGATTTCGAAGACAATTCATATTCATCTTCATCCTCCTCAAGTCAAAGTAAAGAAATTTGTTGTTGTAAAACCGTAAATGTTCTTACCAAAGAAGAAGAACTTATTAAGGAAATCATTGATCAAATTCCTAATCGAAAATTGAAAAATAAGCTCAAAGCTCTTCTTCCTTCATCTTCTGTTCTCGAGTCTTTTAATATTCATGATGTCTTGAACCAATTTCGTGATGAGAAATCTTCAAAAGCTTCTAGTAAAGATTTGAGATCCAAAATCAATACTATGAAATCTCAAATCTCCAATCTTGAAAAATAGATGCTTGATGTTAAGATGGAAGTTGTTCATCTTAAAATCAATGATTCTGAAAATCAATTATCTTCTTCCTCTGAAGATGACGCTTCTCATGCTTATCATTCAAATTCTCATCATTCTGATTCCAGTTCCAAAAGTCATCATTCAAAATCTTCTCAGAAATATCCTACTAAAGAAGAAAAAGTCAATGCTATTAATCGTATCCAACTTAAAAAATGGTATTGTAATATGACTATTGTTGTCAACGAAGAGTTCAAACTTTATACTAGAGTCTTAATTGATTATGGTGCTGATCAAAATTGCATTAGGGAAGGACTTATCCATACAAAATATTTTGAAAAAACTACTGAGCGACTTTACGAAGCTAGTGGTAAAAAGCTCAATATTCAATATAAACTTTCAAAAGCTCATGTTTGTAACTCAAATATTTGTTTCAAAAATATTTTTTAATCTAGTAAAAGACTTGGATCAAGAAGTTATTCTTGATACTTATTTTATTGTTCAAATTTATCGTTTCAAAGCTGATTCAAAAGAATTAACTACTACAATTTTTGGACAAGAAATTGTCTTTAAATTTACAAATCCTCATTCTTTCAAATATGTTAATATGTTAAAAGAAGCTTCTATTTCAAAAATAGTCAATAATATAAACTTTAAGAAAAATCATATTCGTTTTCTTACAGAAGAAATTAAATTTCAAAGAATTGAAGAACAATTACAAGATTCTTCAATCATTCAAAAATTTCTAATTTTCAAAAGCGTATTGAGAAAGAACTATGTTCAACCATTCCAAATACATTTTGGGATAGGAAGAAACATGTTGTTTCTCTTCCTTATATTTCTGATTTTTATGAGTCAAATATTCCTACAAAATCTTGTCATATTCAAATGAACAAAGATCTGTTAGATCATTGTATTAAAGAAATACAAGATCTCCTTGATAAAAATCTTATAAGACCAAGCAAATCGTCTTGGAGCTGTTCAGCTTTTTGTGTCAATAATTCTGCTGAAATTGAATGAGGAGTTTCTCGTTTGGTTATCAATTATAAACCTCTCAATTATGCTCTTCAATGGATTCGATATCCTCTACCTCAAAAGAAAGATCTGTTAAACAGATTATTCAAAGTTGTTATCTTCTCAAAATTAATATGAAGTTAGGTTTCTGGCAAATTCAAATTAAAGAAGAAGATAGATACAAAAATGCTTTTAATATTTCTTTTGGTCAATATGAATGGAATGTTATGTCATTCGGTCTAAAAAATGCTCCTTCTGAATTTTAAAATATTATGAATGATATATTCAATCCATTTCAAAATTTCATTATCGTTTATATTGATGATGTTTTAATCTTTTCTGAAAGTTTAAAACAACATTTCAAACATTTACATACATTCNTGTTATGCTATTTGGTCTCAAAAATGCTCCTTAAAAATTTCAAAAAATTATGAATGATATATTCAATCCATTTCAAAATTTCATTATCGTTTATATTGATGATGTTTTAATCTTTTCTGAAAGTTTAAAACAACATTTCAAACATTTACATACATTCATTCATGTAGTCAAACAAAATGGTTTAATTGTTTCGGCTAAGAAAGTTGTTTTATGTCGAACAAAGATTAGATTCCTTGGTCATACCATTCACTTAGGAACACTTACACCAATTCAAAGAAGTCTAGATTTTACAGACAAATTTCGTAATGAAAATTTTGACAAAAATAGCCTTCAAATATGTCTTGGTTGTTTCAATTATGTTGGAGACTTTATCAAAGATATTAGAATTCTATGTGCTCTACTTTTTAAAAGATTGCAAAAGCAACCTGACTCTTGGAGTCACGAGTGTACTATTGCAGTCCAATCTATCAAAAAGCCATCAAAAGTATCCCATGCTTATCTATTTTAGACCCTACTGCCTCTATTATTGTGGAGACAAACGCGTCAGATTTAGGGTATGGTGGTGTCCTCAAACAGATCCCTTTTAATTCAAGCCAAGAACAACTTGTTAGATATCACTTAGGTGTCTGGACAGGTCTTCAAAAGAATTATTCCACTATTAAAAAAGAGATTCTTGCAATCGTCCTTGTCATTTCAAAATTTCAAGATGATTTGATTAATAAAAAATTTATTTTAAAAACTGATTGCAAAGTTTCAAAAGATGTATTGCAAAATAAATTTTCGCAAGACGGCAAGCGATTCTATCTTGCTTTGATTTTCAAATTCAATATATATATGATTCTTCAAACTTTCTTGCAGACTTCCTTACTAGAAAGTTCATACAAAGCAAGTGAGATGAGTTCTTCAAAGAAAAAGAAGAACAAGCAAAAATTTAAATTCTTCTCAACAGTATTGATGATTACATTCAAAATACCAATAGAGGATCGAAAGAAGCTTCCTCTAATTCTCAAAATACTACATTAGCTTCAAAAATATTCCAAAAACCAACTCAAACAGCTTTAGAAAACAAACCCTCAAATTCTAGAAAAGCCCTTCAAATTGGTTCTGGAAAACTCCCAAAAATTAACCCTCAAAAATCATTTGCTTATTTTACAAAAGCAATTTTTCTACATGTTTTCGAAATGGAAACATCGTGGTTACAAAGATATTCCTCCTTAGAAGAACATCTTCAAGATTTTTTCCCTTCAAATCTCCATTTTCTACCTTCAATTGTCAAAAAGTCTCGTGAGTATTACGAAGCTATCTTTATCAAAACAGGATATGCTACTATTACTCACACTCCAAACAGCAAAAATCCTAGATATGTTGATTTTTCAAAAATATCTATCCAAATGGTATGGTCTTACGAAGACTTGCACCCTTGGAAAAATAAAAGAATGAATATTCAAAAACTGATTCATTCGAATCTAGATTCAATTACTTGTACTACAAAGAGGCGTGGTTCAATGTTTTTTTAGGCTAGTGACTCATTCCTAATTTATTCCTTTTCATCAAAATTGCCCATCAAATTTTCCTAAATGGTTTCAAAATTGGTTCAAGATTTTTGGACTTGGAGAGAAAATTTCACCAAGTCTTACTCGTCAATGATTCTAACACTTCAAAATAGAGGCTAAAACATTTTTAAAGGTTCAAGAAAATCTTTTGTTCAAATTTGCTCACAATCTCAAATTATCGCGAATATTCTGTTGGGATTTCCACTTGATTCAAAATCAAAATTCGCCAGAATAAAAGATTTTAATGTCAAAAGAATTGTAAGATGTTTCAAAATAAAATGGTGGTCAAAATTTCATGAAACAAATTATTGTCCCAAAGCAGTTAATTCATGGATTCAAGAACAATGAAGTATTGGTGTTCCAAAATTGTCTCAAAAAGAAATAGACAAAAATGCTAATTTTCTTATTGAAAAATCAACATTATTTGCAATGTTCAATCAATGTAGAATACCAGAAGAATTACAAATTGTTTCAGACAAATTGCAGCTCTTGTTGAAGTATCATAAAAAAGATCAAGCTCAAAATCAAGATCAACGTATTCTCCTTCAAGATCACGAGATTATGAACAATGCAATGAAGACGTGCTTTGGTTATGATATTGATGACCTTATTGAAGAAGAAACTCAAAGAAATTTAAAATGACTACATGGACCCAATTTCTTTGATAATTTGAGAAAATATCGAGTTCAAAAATCAAAAGATATGCTCTTCAATATGTGCCTGCCAGCAAACAAATTATTCTTGATAGTCTTGCCGACATACAAAAAATCAATCAATCAACTTTATTAAAGTCACTTTAATAAAGTCTCTTACAAAAAGCCAGGAAAGACGAAAAAGATTCAAAAGACAAAAGATGGGAGACAAGTTACATCAACTATTCAAAGATTCTTATTTTTCAATTCAATGTAATTTCAAGTCCGAAACCTCAGCTATTTATAGCACTTCGTTTTGAGGTTTTAGACAGAGCGAATTTAGCTTTAGAGTTAAATTTCTGCATCTCAAGAAAATTTGTATATTCAATATTTATCTTTCAATAAAATATTTCAAATTGATTTCAATTATTCTTGTTTTACTTGACAATTATTTTACCACAACCTCCTCATTGACCTGGGCCTCTTTTGGTGTGCGTATATATATTGCTTACAGTATATGTTATTCACAAGTTTCCATAATGGTCAAGGAAGTGAAATTCCTTACTAGAAGCCAAGGTTCGAATCCATTGCCACTGCTATTGAACTTTAAATTATACATTGCACTTTGGTAAGCATCCTGCGAACCAATACGCGTTCCCTCTTAAAAACGCATGGTTATTGAGTAATTTAACCGGTTTTGACTGATTCCCTTGCTTACTTGCTGAATTAATTCACTTGGATCGGACCACTATCCGATTTCAGGTTCCCGGGTTTAATAAATGTGCCTTAAAAAGCATAAAATTATGTTTGAACAAATTTCAAAGACTTTGACCAAAATTTATTCACATGTTATGAACTCTAAAACTTACTCAATTTACCTAATTTTTTTAATCATTACAGTTTACCAATCAATTCTATATAGAATTCTAGAATTTAACCCAAGAAATACTTCCCATTTATGGGTGACACCAATCCATTTATATCACTTGCTTTCCAAGAATACCTTTCAACAGAAAATCAATTTTGAAACTAATCCTATTAACATATAATTTCAACTGTTGATATTGGATAGAGAATGTACCTATGTATTCTCCATCTGACATTTCTGCATTCAATTGTTGTTACTCTGAGCTCTGCACTGATACATCAGTGAAGAATAGCAAAACAAATCCCAAGTACAGTGAAAAAAATTAGAATCTGCCTTTTTATGGAGACGAAGTGTTTCGTGTAAAAGTCGCTAACAATTAAAAGAAGGTTCAAATGATCGTGTAAGGAACAAACCTTTTGAGACAAAGTCTCAACGAGGGGTACTTTATTTATGAAGA
>CAIGRN010028566.1:0-17742 GCA_903798345.1 Fraxinus anomala
TTAAATATATTATTATAATGTCGATGGGTAAACCGCGGATTAAAATCGAACCAACTCGCAATTTATGGTTTGGTTTGGTTTGGTTTGAAAATAAAATGGTTTGGTTTGAAAAATTTTCAAACCGCATGAAATTGTTTGAGTTGAAAATATGGCACAAACCGCCCAAACCGAACCGCGTTTACCCGTAGTCAAATCGGGACCCACAATGCCAGAAAAATATAAGAAAGTACAAGATTGTATCCTTACTTCAAAGTAAGTTATGAATATTGATGATTATTATTATTATTATTATTATTATTATTATTATTGTTGTTGTTGTTGTTGTTAAAGTTCTCATTATTTATTTGTATTGTTTTATTGTTCTAGAATTGCATTGGAGCTATGATGGTACCAATATTTCAACAATGGTGATTGGATGTGATACAAACGGTTAGTGTGTATTTGATTGACTTTATTTTTGTGAAAATTTTCATTTTCTACTCAAAGTCCTACTTTCGGTGTCTTTGATTGACAATTTTTTCCACGAAAAATATTTTTCAACTTTTGGTCATATGACCATATTTTCCTCAAAAATAAGGAAAATATTTTCTTTAGGGAGAGACAATTATTATTTTTCAGGTAGTTCACTTTATCTTTCTCTCTCATCTATCATCTCTCTCTAATTTACTCACCAATAAAAATTGAACAAGTATAATATTTTTTAAGTTGAAAACTAAATCGATCAAACACATTTAATTAATAATTTCCATACAAATAAGAATTGTCTAGAATTTATTTCCTTTTCATGTAAGTTTCATGCTCGAAATCAAATGCAACCTTATAGATAATTTCGCGGAATGTTCTGGCTACTTGTAACTTTGATTTGAAATTTATAAGGGTAGTCAAGTGGGTGGGAGTGATATCACATGATTCTAAGGTGTTAGTGATGCTTTGACAACATATGACTTTATAATTTAATTTTTCTTTTATCTCTATGTTTTTTAATCATGACTATACATATTATGAGTTATTTGCTAATTCTACTAGTATTTTATGCTCAGATAAATATTTTTTGGTTGATTGTGGGTTTTCAAATCGATATCAACTTTTCGCTCATTTTTGAGTTGTCTGTTATCATCTTCAAAATTTTGCTGGTCAATAATCTGCATCATGTTTTCTTGAGGAACGTTGTCCTGACCTTTGACACAAATAGACACTTCACAAGTTCCATATAGAATACTTGTCAATACAATTTCTTCAAATCTTCCCCGATCATATCACTCGAAACAGTAGGCATGTGTCAAGTATGAAGACGAGGCCTGAGACTAAGAAAAAAATTCTAATCAAATTAAGATTCACAATTTTCAAAACAGCCTCTCCATTTTCATATCGTACACAAGCGGAGCTAGTGTTGACTTGTATAGGTTTACACAATTTTCTCCTCAAAGAGGGTCGTTTTGATGAATTTTCTGCCGAACCTGATAATGTAGCTTTATCATCTTCTTCAGTTAACAAAAGGGAAGATTTTTTGAGAGTCAAAAACAAGAAAAAAAGAATAAGAATGCATGGAGGGCTACTATAGTAGCTGATATGTGGAACGATGTTGGAAATGTTTGATATGTTTTTGTTGAACATTATCAAAATTTATTATTTGGAATTTATGTTATTTGTTAATTTAATTGAGTAGACTTAATTTTTTTTTTATATTTTTTGAAATGGAGTATATAAAACATTATTACACTAATTGACTTCAATGGAGTATATAAACCTTCAAGAGCAGCTCCTATGACTTCACTTCCTCGGGCAGGTTTAACATGTCAAACGCTGCTCGGTTACAATAAGTTGCATTTTTGTGATAGAGATTTTGTGCCTTATATCAAATACCACATTTTAGCCTAAATATAAAGACATGGATTCGACCATTGTCGTCATAATCCTATTAATATCTGGGAATAAAATTGCATGTTACCCCCTCACACTAATTACATAGCTTCATCAGTCAACTTACAAAACAAGATTACATTATAAATACAATAGAAAATGAATATCCATAGTAATAACACACCATTATTGAAAATTTATAATAAAAATATACTCGATTTTGAAATTGGGATTGAGATGGATGAACGGGACCAAGCATCTAAACTTGGGTGATTGATTGGGTTCATGCCCTAATCTTCTAGCTCGAGAGAAGTTGATTTTATGTTTTTGGGTTAATCACTAGTGACAAATATGAGCTCACTCGAGTTATGCCAGTTGTTCAAAATATTATTTATATAGATTTAATATTCTTCTTTCAAAAAGAAAATCCTTAGGAAGTCTTTATTTAAAATCTACAAAAGTTTATTGAAGTCTAAGAAAAACTTTTATTAATTCTTAACAAATCTATAAAAGTCACTTGCGACAAATTCCACCAAAAGTCACCCACTCAATTTTTTTTTTTTTAAAGTCTCAATTGAATACAAAGGTCCAAAAGAATTTAATGAAAATAAATACAGTAGATGAATTTAGAAATGTATTTTTATTTAATTTTATATATTTCTATTTAAGCAAATTTACATAAGATTAAATATATAATATAATTTTTTTTTAAGTGGATATAAATAACCATGGTAGATGCAAATAACCACCCCCTTTTTATATTCACAAGCTGTATTATTCAACCCTTGTGCCTGCTTAATAAATGTTATTTACTATAGGGGACAATTGATTAGTGAGTAAAGACACGGAGATGTAAGTTAGACTTAAATGACCGATCAACCTCATTCCATAAAAATAAAAGAAAGGATGAGACAACATAAAAGAAAGGATGAGACAACATAGGTTGTTCCGTCCACTTCTATTCAATTCGTTGTATCATTCCGGCCATCATTATTTACTTGACACATAAACTACTTCAAGCAAAACGTTCGGAGTGAAATCCAAAAAAGCTCAATGTGTTTGCCCCATAACCTATATTTTATTTTGCACATCTGAGATCCCTATTGTTCATACCTGAACTTCAAAGCACCAAATCTTTTGTTTCCGCAAATTGCATTTTATTTTGATGTATACTCTGTCCATTTGAGCATGTTAATAGTTTTGGATGTCAGCTTTGCACAATATGGTATGCCTTCCCTCTCGATGAGATTGGACATAAGAGGAGTGACAAGGTACACATTCTTCACAGCCTTGTATCCTCTACAATAATTATCCGAAGTTAAAATGCATGTGCTGATTTGTTAAAATCATCGATTCACACTTTTCACTGATCCAGACCACCTCTTATCTCATATTAGATGTGTAGGAGGTGATCACAAAATGAACAAACTTGCTCAATAACATCACAAAGGCAAGCTGCGATTTAAGAAACTCACAAATTTTGAGTTATGGATTCATTTAAGCCATGAATTAGAGTCTATTTAGCAAAAGTATAGAATTTAATATCAAAAAGAAATTATCTGTACAGTAAGTGAAAAAATAAATCGTGCAATGACTAATGAACTATTGATGTCCTCTAGATTTCTTTAATTGCCAAGGAATTCGCCTAGCTCACATTGAGATTATTTGTCAGTATTCTTCACCTTATCATATCAATAATTTACCTATTGGTAGAATTTAAGAAACAAATTGACAAAACAAAATAACAGCCTAATAATCGAGTCCTTGTAAAAATTCAGTGACAAAGTCTTCAAATTCTAGTTTCAAACAGAAAGGTTCAACTGTTCAAGTAATTTCCAGATCTTTAAATTCTTATAGAAGCATAACTTGTGCTGCCCAATGAGATGATCCCAGCATATTAATTGAGGAATACCAGGAAAGCATCTCCAGTGGTGAAAATGATATCCACTTGAAGATACATGATGCTCCATTAAGCACTTCCTGGCACGTATCTAAAACACAAGGATAAAGTCGAGGAATTTAATTTTCTAACAATAGGTGCAGCAGCAAAGCACAGAACAGCATTCAGTCGGGGCAAGTATATTGTGTAGACCACTACATTTACTTGGAAATTTAATTACATAAAGAGACAATAAAGCATTAGAAAACAAAACAACAAAGGCACAATAAATGATGCACAGAAAATACATGCCTAGACCCTTTGGATGATATCTAGGTAACTGCAGTGAAAGGCCATCAGGGTATATAATTAAATCCATGTCTTGAAATGGCAATTTTAAACCTAATCATCGCAAAAATCGGGTGTATTCTTTTCCTATGCTACCAGGTAGCTACAGTCAATAAAGCCCCTGTTTGGTGCCCATTATTTAAAAAAAGAAAAAGAGAGAGAGAGAGTGAGAGTTTTGAATAGTATTTTTAGCAGAATGTGTGGTTAAAAAGTATGGAAAAATTTTGGATTTACGTGCATAATATTTTATTGAATGAATGTGTGGTTGAAAATGATCATGTAGCAAAAAGAGTTTTAAAACAATGGGCACGAAACAGGGGCAAAAGAAGTCATGCAGTTGCAAGAGCAGCACATTTCAATGTTGATAATGAAACAATTTTTGGCAATGAACATTATTGCCGTAATGAATAATATGACTTAGTTAAATACCTGACGATCAGGATATATGTAACTAAGCAGAAGAGGGACAGATAGTCATGAACCTAAGATCTCCTACTCATGCTCATGGTAAAGCAGCAAGCTTGAGAGACTAGTGCCTTCACCTGATAGTCACTAGTCAGTAGTGGTTCAATTGTTATATCTAAGCTTCCATATGGACCATAGAACTCAAAGAATGATCATCCTTCTTATTCAATAAGAATCCAGAAAAATATTACCTGAAACAACTGATGTCACCAACCTACAGATGTGAAGGATTAAAAATGCCACCCTTTAGCTCGCCAATATCTTTGTGCATTTTCATTGACACGAGCATTCTTTAACTTCAGGAAAAGCTTATATGCTATTTCTACTTTATTTGAAGCCAGCAGTTTATTATTCAGTTTGCTACAAATAAGCTTGCTAGGGAAAAATCCCTTATGCAAAGATTCCTCCATGACTAAGACAGCAGTTTCAAGCTGCCCAGTGTTACAGAGGCCATTGATAACATACTCATAAGCCTGCATATCACAAGAATAGCCACTTTCTTGCATCTCCTCCCATATATTCAGCAGCATCCCACACTTTCCAAACCTAGATAACCGCATAAGCAACAGTTTATAGGCACTCAGTGATATTCCGCATCCAACTTTTCTTGCCTTCTTATATATCATCAAGGCAGCATGAGGCGGACCATAGCCACACAAAGGTTCAATGAACGTGGTGAGAGTACCTGCTGTAGGAATGATCCCTCGAGCTAGCATTTCATCAAACAGTTCAATAGCATCTGAAACTCTTTTAACTTTAAGAAATGCAGTTATTATTCTAGCATAAGTATCCATATTTGGCTCATAATTATTACTCAACATCCGCTTGTAATATTTCAAGCCTTCATCAATATCTCCAACAGCAATAAAATTAAAAACCATTGCATTATAAACCCCAGTACTTAGCATAGTTTGTTTCTCCTCAAAGTACGCAAAGATCTTAACAGCATTATCAACACGACCAGCTCTCCCCAAACCCTCAAGAATATAACTATAAGTTACACAATCATGCTCAACTCCATCGTTCACCATAACTTTCAAGAATTTCTCAACTTCACTAACTCTGCCAAACTTGGACCACCCACCTATGATGATATTGTAAGTCTTGCTATCAGGTTGTACTTTCTCTTTCATTCTGTTAAATAGTGAACTTGCAGTGCCCACAAATGATCGTTGACATAAACACCGCAAAAGAACATTCAACGTCTCCACATTAACTTTTAACCCGTGTTCCTCCAGTTCCCCGAAAATTTTAATAGCTTTAGAAACTCGTCGAGCACGAACATAACTATCCAGAACAATGAAAAGGGTTTCAGGATCAAGGTTCACTTCTTTAGCTCTCATATCATTTAATATTGCCATCATGTACATAAAAAATTTTCTTCTGCCTAATGCTTTAAGAATTATACGGTAAGTAAAAATATCGTGAGCTATATTAGGCTGCTCAATAGCCCAATGAAAGAACATGACCATCGCCTCACCAGACAAATTTCCTCTGTTCACTACTTTAGAAAAAACGGCCATGTTTACTTCCACGCCAGCACTGCTTAATGCATTTCTAATTGCAGTCTTACCTCGAAGGTTCTGCAGAAAAATTCCACGTAACTTCTCTTCGGGAGCTAAAAATTCATCCACGGCCCTAATTTCTAAATGTTTGTCCGGTAAACTTCCGGTAATTGGCTGGAAAATCAATGGATCTCGGTTTATTGGCAAAATATCTGAGAGCTGATTCAGTATACAGGATTCATCGATGTTATTGGGAATTTTTACATGGGTTTCTGATGGATGATTGGAAATGTAATTTGACGGAATTTCTAGGGTTGAAAATGGAAACGCAGAAATTGGAGAGTAAAGGAATAGTGATACGTGTCTTGTAGTGGTTGATTGTAACCTTTTGAAGAACATTTTTGTTATTCCCTAGAATCAAATTAACTGTGGCACCGGTTAGAAATCCAAGCTCGCAGCTGGTGGTGCTTCCGCTGGCCTCCTGGTCTGCTCTCTGCATTGCCCCACTTCGCCCTCTGGCAGAATCCCGCAATTGCCATCAGAATTTCAACCGCAAGCACACTGGAAGCGTCGAGGATTGAGGCAATAGAAGCTAATCTTGCCTTCCAGCTCAGGAGACAGCAGCGTAGGTGGCCTACGGAGTTTCGGGGTGGAATTGAAGAAGATGTTTTGCTGCCTTGCACTTTTTTGGCCTTTAAGACGCGAGTTTAACCTGAAAAGTGCGATTGTGCCCATTTAAGATTTATTGAATAATCTTATTTATAAGAAGTTGAAATATTGGTCTCAAATAATACGTAATAAATTTTTTGAAGTTAACCGTAGAGGTTTTGGGTGTATTTTAGAAGCCAATTGTTTGACTCGAGAGGTGCAGATTTCATCATCTTTTGATCAGAAAATGATTCTTTCGGTCAGAAAATGATTATTGATTGGAGATATTATTTCAATTTTTGAAAGGTCCAACCCGTATGTTCTTTCAATTTGAGGCATTTTTTTAGAGGAAGTTTGTTCATAAGATTTTCAACCCTTTTTTAATTGTGTAATAGAGGATTTCAGGTACATTTTATTGAGTTGACATTTCTTTTATTATTATATATTGAAAGTCATGATTAAATCTCAATTTCAAAACTTCTTGATACATGCGGTTTGTGATATTTGTTAAGTAATCCATTTCGTGTACGCATAAATTTAGTGCACTAAAGTTTAAGTTGATTGTGTCAAAATTAGTGTCAAGGTTCATGTCCATATCCGAGGCCAAACCGAGGCCTTAGTCTTCTTGTTGTTGGTCGAGGTTTCCAATCATGCATCCAACCACGTGTTTGGGTTCTGCATACTCCTTAGCGTAGTGAAGCTTCGACGGTTGAGAAATCTTTCGTTTAACTATGCCTCGATAGAGGAGCACATGCTCAAATACACACGGGCAGGCGACAAGGTTCTCTTGTAGTTGAAGTGAAATCGACATGGATGATAATATTTCAGTTTAAATGCATTCTAAATTTATAATGAGAATGTTAGGTGTTTGAGATAAATTGTCGAAGATAGATAAGTTAAAGTTGATCCCTAAATCACTTCAGACTCGATTTATGTACCTTCAGTCGTTGCATCTCTCTCTCTCAATGAACAAAAACACATTAGACCCCCGTTTGGAGCACATTTTCAGTTCATTTGAAGAAAAAATATAACCGTTAGCTATCAAATTTGAGTTTCACCTTTGAGATGAAGGTAAAAAAAAAAATGGCTGTCTTTTCATTTTCAACGGCTATATTAAAAATGTGCCCCAAACAGGGGCTAGGCCTGAACAACTTGAAGGGCATCACACTCAGCCACCTCAATATCAAACTCAAACTCAAGTGCATTACAAGCCCCTCCATGAGTAAACTCTCGGCGACCATTGGCAATAAAGATCCCAACAAACACTTCGTACAAGCCACTACCACCACTCCCCATTGGTTCCAAATAACTGCACCAATGACAATAAAACCGTTCTTCCGACAAATTGATACAATTGTATCAAGCTAGCCTAGCCCTTCCATCCCTCCCGTCAGCTACATTCCAGAAATCACCTGCCCTCAAGGCACTCTGAAAAATGTGAATTAAGAGTGTCCTCCAGTCCTTGCCCCAAACATGATTTTACTATTCCCCAAGACCACTCAGCCTTCCAGATAGATTTAGCATAACACGAGAATAATGCATGAATCAGCCTTCCAGATAGATTTAATTTTCCTGTGAATCAGATTCGTTTTAGTGGGGATAGCTTCATGTAAAAAACCTGCCAAAAAATATGCGCACCTTTGGAGGAACATTCGGTTTCCATGCCATACGTTCCCGTTAACTGCTGCTTACTTGGGCCAACACTCCCCCTTGTGCTACTATAAATCTCAACCCCCACAATGTCAGTAGCTTTTAATGACCATATATTTAAACAACAATAAATATTTAATTCACATCCATTCAATACTAAAACGAAACAACTAGTCCAGACAAAACGTATTATTCTCAAACTAGTCCAGCCAAACATAAGCAAAAATGTTATTCGCTTCTAGATGAGTCCAGCCAAACAACTTTATCTTCAATACAATCTGATATCTACTGACTATCTAACCTTAATTTATGCCATTTAAACAGAAGAACTGTATCATTTGAAACTTTAATTATTCATAGAATAACACTGAAAGTACAGTTAAATTGTGTTCAGTCTTAAAAATAGTTAACAGCCGCTGCTGTTTTTGCTAAAATAACAATCAAATTCCCTGGGGGCAACATAAGTTGCTACTAGTTATTTTCTAATCCCACCCTCTCCCAAACCAAGAGTCAACAGAATGAATTGGTCACTTAGAGTTAGTAACTGTACATGGCTGTGTCTATTGTGGTGGGGTTTGTACAAGAAAATGTGCAGGTTCAGATTTTGCTGCATATCCAAACTTTGATATGTTGTACTTTCTATGAACCCCAGTAAGTTTGCCTGTTGCTGAGTTTTGGTGGAAGCCCACAATCCTTCTGGAGCATTCCAGTAGTTGATCTGCTGAATAGGTGGTATGCCGCTCGCAGGTCTTACTCCAACTCCCACCCCCAAAAAGTGTGCACTGAGCTGTATATATAGCAGCAGCAGCCAAAAAGGAAGGTGGATATTTCAGCATTTCATACTCCACTAGGCATCGCTCAATCAAGAAGAATGAGAGTTGCTCCACCTGTTGTCGTTACACAAAAACCGATTCTTAAGTATTTTATCCAAGAAAATATGCAGTCATGTAAACATATAACTTAAACTTCAACTACCAACATTTCTATCAGACTGAGCAGCCTTGAGAAATCTTCTAATATAAACATATGCAGTTGGAACAGACATATTAAACTGCAAAGTGTTAAGCATCAACTTCTCCTGCACAAAAGAGTGGTGTTAGCTTCAAAATGCAATAATTGAACAAACAAACCACTTTGGTTGATATGAATGAGATCAACACGAGCGTAGGCTACCATTTCAAGGACTTCTTTTCTTGTGTAAGCTTTGTCCGAAATTAAAACCAGATCATCTACGACTGGAACAGAAACTTCCTCGTATTTGCATGCTAATAGCATGGCAACAAGACCAACTAGCTGCAGCTTCTTTCTCACCACATTTTGCTTTGCTAAAAATCGATCTATCAGATTTACGGTTAGAAACAATGTTTCTTCCCTAAGTTCAAATTTGTGGTGTACCTGTTCATTATCGTCAAAAAAGTCAAAAATTAATCATCAATATAGATATTTCAAGTTTGTACTCATTGTGTTCGCTATCAGAAGATCTATATTTATAAAAATAAACATTTTGTATACCTCTATGAGCCAATCGACAAGAATGGCCCTCATCCTTTCATTGATGTCAAATTGATGTACCATATATCCTGGTGAAACACAGCTACAACTCTGCATCAAATACATGTTTTAGTCATCAAACACAGAAGCATTTGGTGGTATTTTTTTATGAATGCATCTGATAATTTATTTTCTACTTAGTTCATGATACTGCTATTCATGATGATTGACAACAATTATATGATCACTATATAAATTATGTATCTATCTAATGTGCATTCCTTGTAAATCATTCCATTTGAATGGTTCTCAATAAATGATGGATTTAGGTCAATTAAGCTCATTTTTGTAATAATGCCTCCCCTTTTGACATCTTACATTAATGAATGCCTTATCGGACATGATTTTTTACCAGTAGTAGTAAAATATCACATTTGAATTGTCACCGAATAAATGGTGGTAAGAATAAGGTTAATTAAGTTCAATATTCTTGAACAGCCTATAAAAAGAAAATCAAACATCTTATTTAAGATTTCAAAATTCAAACTGAGGTTGTACTTTCACTATTCCAAACTTTAATTCTTAAAAATAAAAGTTTACTAAACTCTGACTGTACACTTTAAAGTGCCCTATTTTATAAGCAATTGTTCTAGGGCTTTCATCGTTGAAATTTTCTACTTAATCTTCAACCACATTTAAGTTTCAATTCAACATAGTTTTGGCAATTCCAAGTACATTTTGTTAATGTTATTTAAACATATTGACTTCCTAATTCCTACCTAAGCCAGTCAGTGAATAAATTCATAAAAAATTACACATTTCATAGACGACAATTCTAGAGACATTTTTTGGTCCTAGTAAAGCCAATCTTCTTCAAAGATATGCTATAAATAATTATCACTTGTTCTTACCTCCATTTTCTTGTAGTAAGCATATAGATCTTCGACATAGTCGACAACTGCAAGTGGATTCTTTGCATCATTGCTATCTATATCCATAATCGTCTCTTCGAATATGTCTGCCATTTCAACCTCCTCCTACAAGTCGTTAATTAATTAAGTTCTTTGATCAATTTATTCCAACACAATCAAGAGTCAAATAGAAAAGCACAGAAAGAGATTCATACTATTTGATTGTTTGCACTGATTTCTATTTCTTTTTGTTCCAAAGACATGGGCACAGGTTGGTCTTTAACTGCCCCATTATCCTTTACATCTGCAAGAGGAGTATCCTCCAATACAGTAAACTCATGCACTGATGTTTTTGGCTTCTTTACTTCCTGTTTGAATTCATTCACCGATTAAAAAAAAAAGTATTGAATCCTATATCCATTCATGGGAAAATTTCCTATACACAAATTTTCAAAATGTCCTTGAGAAATAGAGAATATACCTCTGGGCAGGGTTGCTGCAAGATTGACATTTGTGCAGCATATTTCCTTTATAAATCAAATAATTCTTGTTAGCGAAAACAAAAAGTTGGGGTCTATGACAAAAATCAAAACTTGAAAGAACAAACTTTTATTGATAAAAGTAAATTAAATCACAAATCAGACCTTGTGATTGGCCTATGTGCTTGAATTGGAAGATTCTTATCACAAATCCTATTTGTTCTAAGTAACCAGAAAAATATGACTCAATTATTTTCCTCTTCAAAAGCATTCGGAAGAAATAAAAAAAAAAGAGACATGAAGGATGTTAAATTAAAGAGTCGAGATTTACTCCGATAAGCCTCTCTTGTTAACAACACAGGGATATGGACGAGGATGAGCTCCCACTAAATTCTGATTGATCGAACTCAGAGCCCTTCTATTGGGTCTCACCTCCACTCCAAACTTTCTGCCAGTGATTACTGCCCCTCCTTTTATTATTCAAATCCAAAAAAATAAAATGAAAAATATAAGAACATTGAGTTTGAAAACGGATTGTAAACTCTAAAAGCTTAAAATTGGTAAAAATAAGCAAGATCTTGCTAAACAGAACCTTGTGCATTTGTGGGTTTAATCTGGGTAGAATCGTTCTCATTAGATATAACCATTATGATTCTCGGGAAATCTGAAAGCTCAATCACAAAACCCTGATTAAATAGATGAAATTACACTCTCCTTCACCAGACCGACAATTTATACGACCCCAGAATGCTGAATGAAAGCATTTAGAGAGAAAAGAAACACAAGAAGAAGAAGAGTATGTGGATGAGGAATGAATAAAATTCAAGAGAAATTTAAGGGTATTTGTCCAGTGAAAACGTGGAATATATTTTCTATTTTTTTGCTTTCAAATCAAACGGCTAGTAGAACCTGGCCGTTGGATCATTTACTTTACGGTCGGGTTACAACGGTAACCTGGGTTGGCATCCGCCACGTGGTATTTGAGACGTTGCTTTCAAACTATTTAAACTTATTTTTGTTTAATAATTGATTGGGGTTTGCACTATTAATAGGTCGCTCAGAGTGAGAGGCGCTCTCGCCCACTCTGCCTAATGGGTTCTACTTAATTGTTTCAGTTTAATTAAAATTAAAAAGACTCCACTTAATAACTTAACGAGCAAAGTTGAGCTTAATTTTAAAAACTTTTTTTGGCCTTTTCTGGAAACAACAAATAATTTTATTAATCAATGTTGCAACGCAATGCATGCACAATAAATCTCAAAATATAAGTTGTTCAATCAAACAAACAATAGATAGATAAAAACAAAAGAAGTTAGTTTGTGAGCACTTATTGCTCTCACGCCTCACGGAGAATCTAGCAAAAGATCACCTCTAATTAATTGTGGCAATAATGAGACATCATGCAAAATGTCCGCATTTTGTATAAAAGTAAAGTAAGAAAGATTTTGGACCGTGCAAATTGCATCACATTCCACCATTGCTAGATCATAACTTCATACGCATAGTGGAGTCCGTCGTTGAGTCTCATCATCTCAACATCGTCAACAGAAGATCATCTTATAATTTTGTAGAAAAGTTGGAATAACTGTATCATAATGAACCTTATTCACTCCTCCCACTTTGACAGCATTAATATTCTACTTATACCTCCCCCTCCCGGTGGACAACACCTCCTTGCCACGTCACCTGCCTCACCCTTCATTGTGCTCCGCCGACTCCCAAGTCCCTCCACAAGGCCCCAAACCGGCTTCTGTGCTAGTTCAATATAGACGTGATTTTTATATTTTAATCCACATAATTAGCAAGGAGTTGAGCTTAATTTGAAAAAACTTTATTGCTTCTAAATATATAGATACTAGAGTGGGTCGTGCGTTGCATGATAATCGTTATAGTTTTTGTAATTCCACAATTGAACAATGGCAAAAATAACATTAAATTGTTTCAAGTAATGAATATTCAAGCACCCTTTATATTACACCATTTAAATCTCCACTTCATTTACAAAAATTGATCCCCTTTTATTGACTAATTTCATCCTTTCAGATAGAATAGAAACAACAACAAGCCTCTAAACCAAAAAAAAGACTTTAACCTTCAATTAAAGCTTATCCTTAAAGTGCCCTAAACAATTAAAAGATAAATGATAAAAATATGAATATAAGAAACAACAGTTTCTCTTATCCTTTCCTCTTGTTTTCTATTCTAAATACTAAATTTGTTACGTAAAAAAGCTAACAATAATAAGACTACAGAATTAAAAAGAATAGAAAAGTATCCCCTTTCCGTTTCAGGACAATATAAATGCTTTCTTTTACTTGCTTAAAGAAAAAAAAAATCGAAAATCGAAAAGATCGATCAAAACTAAAGATTAATCACGAACTCAAAAACCCAACAAGGATTATTGCTTAAAAACCTAGAATCACTAATTATTCCAACAACGTAACATAAAAAGGAATGAAACTTGGAACCAAGCAAATAAAAACTGAAAAAATTATTAATTGTTCCTTGATAAAATTTCCTTGAATCAACGGTAGAATTCAACAAGTCCAGCTTTGAACTATAATTTTCTATTCAACATAAACAAATAAAGATCGAAGGAAACGAAAAGAGGGCTGCTTCAACATGGAGAATGAATGATAGATTCAAAAATAACTTGGAAAGGTAGAGAATAAAGAGAGAATTCAATCATACATTACTTCACTTTATTAATGATACGAAATAATGTTTTAAATAGATTATGTATATAATATATTACTTTAAAAACATGAAAATAAAGAGAAATTATGGAGAATTAAAAATCACACATTACTTCACTTTATTTACAAAATATGAAGATAGTCATCCCAATTCACGACAAAAATTTAGCTTCAAAAACTAAGCTGAAATTCATAATATGTACCAATACTTTTCTATGGTAGCATGCATCAAAGTTCATTAGCCAAATTGAGTTTCAAGAAGAAATATTCTCTTCTTTATAATGTTTGCTGTTACTTTAATTCACAAATTATTTCAGCAGTTGCCTTCAACAAAGAAACAAAACCAACATGATTTCTAATTTGAATTGGTGGAAGTCTGACACATTTACTTTCGGGTTGGATCCACAATGATGCCAGGGAGACCTCCAATAATTTCTTCAACAGTAGGTTTGCTGGATATTATTATCTTTTGTTTCTTCAGTTGCTCAATGTTTTCTTTTTCAAACACCAAGTTTTTTCAAGCATTAAGTACATTGGTGTGAAGTGAGACATTTTTCGTATTTGATTCATATGGAGACATCATTGGAGATCCCTTTGTAGGCCCACAATTGTTATCAAGAATGTATACGACATCAAACCTTGGTTGGTTCGTTTTGGGATCCAAAGTTCCATATTTTATATAAATAAAATGACATGTTATGAATGTATGAAAATTAATGAAGATACTATCAATATATTTAAGTAGGAAATATTAGCAAATGTAATAGATCATAAGGAATACTTTATCGTTATACAATCCTTCGTCAAAGTTTCAGTTGGTAGTTGCAGGAATTTTTCAGCCAATTCACCAAAGAATGATGCAGAAATAGATTCGGTATTACCTGTAATATGAACATTGCATCTTGTTTTGGGAAGAAAAAAACAAAATAAGTGTCATAGACATTTTAAATTTACTATTATTTACGTTATATACATAATTATTATTTTGGGCATATGGTATTACAATATGAGTTATTACCTTGGAACTGCTCTTGCATGCATGTATTTGTAATAATTGCAAAAATACATTTCATTAAACTGAGCAAATGACATCCAACCACAAGTTTCACAAGCCATATACCAAAGTGATTGAACTCCTGCCTTCAATTCTAATTGACATTTTATCCAGAATGGTTTGCGCTGCAATACGTAGAACGAATGTTAGATTTGTTTTCGAACGTAAATAAATATGTGGTAGATAATGGAAGAAATTTAAAAAAAAAAGTAATGGTTTTACTTTTACTTGTAGTAATTAATATACCGTCAATGAGTCTTGTGAAATATCTTTGATGTTGATGATTTTGTTATTTGGAGGGGGTGAAATACTGGACGTGTTTGTCAAATCATATGTCTTTTGAGCGATCATTTCTCTCATATGTCTTTGTTTCTTTGAATCCTTATATAGTATCAAAATGAAGTTAAAAGATAAACAAAAAATGCAAAATAATACAAGGATGAAGTTAGTTTCTTAGTGGAAAACACCGTATGGAAAATTTATGAAAAGTGAACTGACAATTATCTTATTTCAACAAGTTTTTCAAACTTTGGATTAATGAGGATTGAATTGTTTGCTTTAGTCAATAATGACATCCCTGTTAAGGATGCAAACATATAATGAAGTTAGATATTCTTAACAACAGAAGCTTATAAAAATGATGATTAAATTGAGACTTTGTTTACATCTGAATGATGCGACTTTCAAATGGTTGCCAACGATCATTGGTTTTTTCATAAAACAGTAATTGATTTCAATGCCTTCATGGTCGATAAAGTTGTCCCATATAGTTAAAATAATTGCTTACAATCTGCACATGGAGATATCAAATTTCAGACTAATTGGTATAATAGATAAACTATTGTTTTGTGCATGAAGATTTATAGTTATCTATACATACTTTCATTCACAAGGACAATGTTTTGGATAGTTGCATCCGCATTCTTATTGTTTGGAATCTTTCGTTTTGGCCCAACGTCAACAAAAATGCCAACGAATGCTGCATAAAAATTTTGAAAATGTTTTGTGCAAAACATAGTAGTTCGAAAATAATATTGTATAGCAAAATTTTGGAAAATGACTATACTCATAGTAAATATTACCTATTTCGACATCAGCATCTATTCAGTTTTGAAGTTCATCAAATGGTGTAAACTGAAAGCATGACTCTACAAGAGGGCTATGGTCTTCATTTGATTCTTCAATTCGAGTTGACCCATTGATTGTCCATTGTGTATGTCTACAAGTTAATCTGAAGCGTTCATTTGTGTTTTTGGCATATGCGTTCGAAATCAAGTATCTCTTTGATGGCACTAAGGTATTTTCAAGAGCTTTGATATTCTTCGCAAATATGGTTGCTTGGAATTTGTTTTCCTACATTAAATGGTAGGACATTAAATATTAGTACACAAATATATAGATGTGCATTATTAACCTCAAGAAGCATGGTCTAAGAATATTAACGCAGTATCTATCAACCAAAGGTGCTGATATGTTCCATTTCCCTTCTGTGATGTTCGTGAAGTTGTTTTTTCTACAACCACCTCTTTATATGTCCATTCGGTTTCTCTTGATTCAATATCTGAAATTAGTTTCAGTTTGGATGCCATTTTTATGGAAGGACAACTACATCAGAAAGCAATATCAAACATTAATAATGTAAAAGAAGAACAAACTAATTAAAATACTTTTTTTTCTATGAAGAACACTGATAGTTATAAGTATGTTCATGTTCATTAAACAAATAAATGAATCAGCTGCAAAGTAACAGAAGAATCATCTACCTTTTTTCAGTATTCCTTACCATGTAGTTAAACCTTATGTTGGCTTTTCTAGTATATATATTGCGGGTAATAATATGTGCGTATATATATAGATATAGGACATGCATGTATGTGCAGAGATAAGATATCATAGTAAGTAGATGGACATAGGAGTAGTGTGGTAAATATGGAATTCAGATTGACTGCACACAGGAGACCATACTGTCCTATTTTTTAACAGTAAATAAAGTACATTTTGATCATTTATATATTTACTTTTACAATACATAATCAGAATGCATGTAATTTTGCAGGAAAAAATAGATGAAAGTACTATGAACATTAACATATCTCAATAGTATATGAAGTTGCATGTGTGAGATGGATAAAAAAATATCTTTGGTTATTCTATTTCATTTTTTTATCTTTCAACTGTTTTATGAGGTAAATTCAAAATTTTATGAAGGTGACTCTAACAAACACTTAATGTACAATATAAAATTGTTTGAAATATTGCAAGTAGAAGTACATTATGTACATGCAACAAATTTATTGTTTTATAGGCATAGTCATAACTTAAAATTTGGATGTGTTAAACTATAAATATAGTATGCTAAATCAATCTATGTGGAAATAAATTATATAACATGACCACGTCTTAAATCACAAGTTTAAAAGTGTCAAATGATAATACAACATTAAGATGATGGATGCAAAAGATAATACGCAATGAAGCATGCAAGAGCTCAGAATGAAAGCAAAATAGCTTTAAAAAGGCAGTCACACTATTCATTCTGCGTTCGGAATATTAAAACCGTAGTAGTGGTCTCGAGTATTGCCACCATAATCAACACAAATACCCCTCATTGTGAGTCCTATCTTTTGTGAAATGGTAAACATGAATTAGGGTGTAATTTCGATTGAGATTGTTCTCTTCTTCTGAAATTTGAGATGAAATTTTTTGTTACGATCTACAAAAAAATAGAATATTAATTCTCAGTTTGAAAACGTAAT
>CAIGRN010028571.1:520-14507 GCA_903798345.1 Fraxinus anomala
AAAAAAAAAAAAAAAAAAAAAAAAAAAAAAAAAAAAAAAAAAAAAAAAAAAAAACAAAAAAAAAAAACAAAATTGTCAATGTCTGTGTGAATGCTTTCTGCTGCTACGATAGGTCTCGCCCTTCTCTCTGTTCCTTCTCTGAATAATCCTAAAAGCAAAGGAAACGACTCCAATGGCAGCCATAGGATAAAATGATCGGTATGGTGCCAAGGCCAAGGCTGTAAGATAGGTAAAATATCCAGCAACAAGATATGCAAAGCTTAAACGTACTTTCCAGGAGGGGATGCCTGGAATGGGAAACAGAAAGAAATTGAACTCGGGCTTCAAATCACAGATACCATGCAGAATGACACCAGTGCAAAGTAGAGAATCCCAGAACCATGGAAAATTTTGACCAATACTGATCCTCTGCAAGCACAACGTACTCAGTTAGTGCCAGCAGTAAACAAGAATACTATCGACAAATACTTTTATGATGGAAGTTCAAGGAAACATATCAATGCATTCTAAAAGTGATCCACATTCCACAGTTCAATCTTTTTGTCTTGACAAAAATGAAAAACAAGTTCAGGATGAACTAAATTGGTATTATTGCTATTCATGAAAACGAACAAAGGAAGAACAGTGGATATAATTAAGTAGCCAACTGCAAAAGGACAATTTTGAGGGGTAAAAAACGTGGGCCATTAGTTTTTTTGTGGTTGAAAGATACCAGATTAACAAAATTTTGATGCTAGCTTGAAGGAACTCAAAATAATGATCAATTTTTGTATGTAAAAAATATTAACAAAGACACCATTGTAAAAAGTTGTAACATCACAAAGTGGTGTCATTCTAAAGTATTTTTACACTAGTCTAGTTCTCATATTTTTGGGGAGAGAGAGAGAGAGAGACATCTGCAACTTCGAGTATTTCAACTTACTCTCTAGGATCAAGTGGTTTAAGCATCAAATATTGATTCTTCAGAATGTCAAACTGGGGTCCATTAAACATTCAGGATATATTTGATATGCAAAATTTGGGTAGGATTGAATAGTGTAATGAACAAGATTTAGCTTCTTTTTCAGACTTTATAACGAAAAGAGTACTATCCAACTCACCTCAACACAGTATTTAGGTTTCACATAAAAAGGTGAATACAGTACAAATTTAGAATTCTCAGATAAAAAGAACAAAACATATCACCCATACCTGAAGCCAGGCGAGAAGTGAAGGGACAAACATTAGTGTTGCAAGCAGATGTAACACAAGCAACCCATGCCGGTAGTGGAAGATCTCTAATTGTGTCTCGCCATAGCTTCCCCGAGATTCTGGGCTACTAGTGCATTTCTCATCCATATTAAAGAGCTCATCATCATACTCGGGATTAAATTGAACAGAACCCCGAAGACCTCCGTTTTCAGATTCAAATAGCTCCTTACTTTGGATGTGACTGCGAAATGAAGCCATAAAAAAACTGTTTGCAAAAACAACAAATTGAATCTTAGATCATATTACTCGTCACTGAATAAATGCTAAAACAATCACAAGCATGTGAAAAATGCATGTAGGAAAAGAAATAATTCTTCAAATGATTTGATAAGACATGGGCACAAAAATGAGTTAGACTACACATGTTTTCTGCACTCAAAAAATTTATCCGTCCAACAACCAAAAGTGCATGTCACAGCCTTGAAATTTCAATCTGGATGTCTTTGCACAGTTATTTCTAGAGAGAATGCGGACAAGAGAGGGTCACATTTTACCAACTACAGACATACACATCATCCATAAGTGACCATACTCCAACATCTCTTTGTCTGACAAGGGAAGGGCAATTTTCTGTACCACAGAAGGTTCCCAAACTCTTGGTTGGATGCAATAGAACCAAAGAAAGAGCTCTCAACAATTAACTTTTAAGCAGATCAGATTAAGAGGAAAAATAAATAGATTCTTGTCCCCGCAACCTCTGAAAAAAATGCATTCTAAGGGTTGTATTCCAATTCTCTTTACTTCTTGATGTGGTTACATTTATATTACTACTACTTGCACCAATAATCTGATTAAAGAAGTTGCATCTTGAAGACGTGGAGATAAACCAACTGAATGATGAAGCCTTAATTTTTTGTAGTCTAACTCACATTCAAGTCCACTGAAGACAACACCAAGGATAGTCTGACCTATTCACTTTTCAAATTTATTAAGAAGAAAAAGAATTATAGCCAATAGAAAACTCATCAGAAGTAATATTTGGGCTTATTAGCATCGAAACCGCAAATATGATAGATAACCTGGAACCTAATTAAAAGGATATCAAAACGAATTTTAGGACAGTTAAATAACATGAAAAGATAAGGTGTAATACAGCTATTGTTAGTCACAGAAATTAAGGTAGCAGGCGCCAACCAAAAATGTCAGACCATCAATACTTTTTAAATAACTCGGTTGTTATATTAACAGGGTGCATGGCATAATCTTCACCATAGCATAGTTACCGATGACAATGCATTCAATAAAGTGGTATACCTAGAAAGAGCGTTGTGACAGCATATAGCATGAGATAGGAGCAATGCAAAGAGACCCAGAGCAGGATGCACAAAACACACCAGTGTAATAGAAATTAATGCTGTAATAAGCAGTGAATTGGCTTTCAGAATCCTTGCCACCTGCTTCATGAAAGATGAGACAAGAAATAACATTAACGAAGAACTTTAAATATCGCAAGGAATATGGAAGAGCGGAACCTCCTTACGAAAGGAGTTGAAAGTATTTACATTAATTACCAAAAAAGAAGTAGGAATGTATGTTTACTTGCTTTCACTATTTTGATAAACCTAGAAACATAACCAAAAGAACCTCCAACTATGATTCTCTACAATTAGTTGTCTTCATCGTGAGTACAAGATTACCTTATTGGATGATAGGGTGGAGGAGAGATTGATAAACCGTTGAAGGAAGGAAAAACTGAAATTCCCTTCCCATGCTTGCCACCTACAAATATAATCTTGTTTTAACACTGTATAGAACATCAATATTACTCTCAAAGTGTAACTATTAGGTGGTTTACACAACTCATAGACAAACCATTATGAAAATGTCACAACCTTAGTTACACTACACCAAATTTTGCGAAAGAGAGGAGGGAGGGACTACTAACCTTTTCTTAACGAAAAAATGGGCTGATGCAACTATATAGAAAACCAATTGGGAAATTGATATGATCATAATCACAGCCCCGTTTGCAAACACATAGCATAGTATTGAGACAACAACGAAGCTTATCGTTGGAGGAACTTGTTGAGAGAATAGGCAGGAAAAGAGTAAAGCAAAAAATACAGGCATTACGGCGAGGAATAAAGATGGCACTGGTATTATCAAATTTGATTCAACAGCTGACAGCAACGATGGTATAGGCAGATCAACTTCCCAACTGCGAGCTTGCCTCATAAGAGCAAAAAACACAACAGCAACAGAAAGACCGCTGATCTGCATGACATCATCCCCCATAAAAGCAAAACTGATAAGAACTTCTCAAATACATGAAATAAGAAGCCTAACTACCTATCATAAGCTACAAGCTACGACAAAGTCATATGCATGGGATGGGAAATAGATGCAATATGAAACTACGAAGTACACATGCACAACTACTCCTCTCTTGGCAAAGAAGGAAAACTTTGGCATAAAACATCCATAGGTATATCAAATTTCATCATAATGATTCATCAAATATTGCAGCAGATAAATTTAAGCATTCGATCTAATATGATTTTATTCATCATATTGGGCCTCCCTATATTGCTCTGTCAAATATGTCTTCATGCATATTGTATTCTTTTCAAAGAAAATAAAAATATAAGGTACTTGTTTCCCTTTCTCAAAAAAAAAAAAAAAAAAAAAAAAAAAAAAAAAAATTTAACAAAGAAGTTAATTAGCAGAAAATTCAATTCCTGTTCTTATCAGTCACATGAAATTGGTGGATAATCGAAATTTTATCATAATTCATGGAAACTCTCAAAAGAAAAAAAATTACTAAACCTGCTCATTCATCATGGAGTATTTTCAAAGCTATTTCGAAGTTACTTATTCCAGGTAAAACATAGATAATAATGAAAAAATAAATGCATTTTTCTGTGGAGCTGATATATTTGACTAAAATGGTAGCATAACAAAGAGCTCAAGAAAACGAACTGAATTCTAGAAGGCCATGGTGTCGAATTATGAATTCACCTGAGAAAAATATAAAAGCAAAAATCTACCAGCAGAGGCAGTGATAGAAACCCCAATGCTAGTTTTGTACGAGCAATGTGGATCCACCTGCAGAGAATACAACATTAAAGGAATCTAATATTTAGCAGTGCATGAACAAAACCAACAAAATGACCAAATTTTCGTGTCACCAAGCGTGGTCGGAAGAAAAGAAATAATTTTACTTCTAATCTGAGAAACTATACCAATAACAAAACAGTTGTGCTCTCAGAGTCTTGAGTGGAAGTCCAAAGTGCTGGAAATGAATCAACAGTGATTGTTTCAGAATGCAAGTTCGGATATATATGGAGACCAGATGTAGCATCCCATGCAAGTGCTACGGGTGGGAAACAGCGGAGCCTACAAAGTCCTGCAACCCAAGGGAATTAATTAATGCTAGAGATCAAAAGTTATTAAGTGTATTAAATGGATTGCACAAGAATAAATACACGATTAGGTATCTTCACAAACCCCTCAAAACACAGAAATAATATAAACCACAAAATGTCTAAGAATGCAACCAGAGTTTATCTACGCAAAAGATAAACTGGGTTTTACTCTCCACGAGTTTGAATTACTTGACCTCAATTAAATCCAGACTTTGTAATTTCTTATGAGGCACCATTAAGAGCTTACAAGAGAGTTGATTTCTTTTAATTGCAGATGATGTAAGTTCTTGACCAGCTTTCTTATTAAGCAAGGAAGCTTCATTATGTGAAGAATTTCTTGACAAGGAATCATCCGTAGAGATTCTGGGCATGCTAAGACCAAGAGACTTGTAAATAAATTGGAACCCCTTGGATGATGTATATATGTCCTTTCACATTCCAATTCAACAAATGATTAAAAAATGACAGATACGCAGCAGACAGGCACTGTCACATTCAGTGACTTTTGAAGCAAATATTTTCTTAAACAATTAGAGAGGGAGGGAAACTGTACAAGTACAATGATGCATGCTTGCTGTGTCACATATTATTCATTACATCATGACCTTTTGGATCAATTTGACCACTACTTGTAATACAGTTGATCTTAATCTACTTTATTATAAAAACTGAAATTTGAAAATTAGTAAGTTACACATTAAATCACATACTAACTTTCAAGTGTTATTTCTTAAAACTAAGCTCCTGTTCGGTTTAGCTAAACTTCAGACTTTTAATAGATTTTGATAAAAGTTGATGACAAATGTGGTTTAAAAAATGATAAATGTAGTGGGTTCTATAAAATGTGTGATTGAAATGAGTTAAAGGAAAAATGAGTTATAGAAAATAAGGGCCAAAAATGGGCTAAATATATTCCATATTGATTTTACTAAAAAGATATTAAAAAAGAACAGAAATTCAACCTCCTTTTAGAAAACAAGAAATGGAGAAGAAATTGGAAGAGCATAAAGATGATATAGAACAGAGAAATTATGAGAGAATTATCAAACTCGAGAGAGAGAGAAAATTAGAAAAATTCTTACTACTTGTCTCCGTGTCTCCTGGCTCTTCAACGGGAAATTCTGACTCCTTAATTCCACAACCTGTTGTTTTAAGAGATAACAACACAGGTAGAAGGCCTAAGCTGACAGAGAATGTGAGGTTAAATGCAAGAGGATGATCCTCCTTCAAATTGATTTCCTGTAAAAATCAAGTCATATAGCAATCAGCTATTAGCAGCCAAGATTAAGTGTTTGAACTTAATTTTCTTGCAATCTTCTATCAAATAAGCTGTATTTTGAAGATATTAACCTTTTGTGAATACATGGAATGAATCAGAGACTGAGAAGAAAACACTTTCTCGCCTTCCCTTGGATCGAAAAATTGTCCAACTCCCATAGAAGTGGCTGGTGGAGGTCTACCTGAAATGGTCTGCGCATAGAGCACATAAAAAGTTGGTTAACATTATAAATCATCCAGTGATTATGCTTATCATACTTGAAAAGAGAGCAGCACATATAACTGAAAGTATATAGTGAGCTTCTCTTTTGAGTTCTATCTGCTTCGCCTAGCATTATCATGACAAGAGAAAAAGACGACGGCCTGCAACATTAATTTCTTCCATATCCATTTTAAAAGGATGTAATAGATGTACTTAGTGTAGCAAATTGGTCTTCTTTATTGACTTGAAATGTATCAGGACAAAAAACTCCTTGAACCATGTTCGAACACCGAAAAACTGGAACAGTTTGTGCAAAAATTTGTGCTGACATATTACGGCGCTCTCATTGAAAAATTAATTTGAATTAAGACACTGCACCCTAACATGTACTCAAAATATCCAAAACCCCTGCAGGAAATCTCAACATACTGAGCGATCAATAGATATCCTTTTCAAAATGCACATTATAAATCTTATTTTAACAACTCATCCAACACAGTTATGAAGCAAATTTCCAAATTTTTCTGATAGAAACTTCTTGAGATGTGTTACTCAACAAACTAAGAAATCGCAAAAGAATCTCAATAAATAACATATATCAGGAACAGGAGGTAAAGATATTCTAACTGAGCTTTGATGTCATGTTACCGGGCGAGGTGCAACTGAGATTGTCAGAAATCTGAACCCATGCATATTCTGAGGATCCAACCAAAGTACAGCAGATGGAGGTGCCTGCTCAGTCTGACTACCTGGCTCAACCTTAAATAAATATCACGTTAAGAAACGCACATATTTTTAAATCAGCACTTAACAAGGATCGGGCAATAACATGAGTTTATAATTGCATATACCTGCCTTGGAGCTGGGCCAGATGGAATATGCACCATCTTTGATGTGACTTCGATAACCCGTTTATTCGTTGAAAACTCCAAGGTTGAATTTCCCTTCTCTGGCCAGAGATGCAGTCGCACACCGGAACATGGAGGAAGATTTGTAACAAAAACAAAGTGTTTCCTTCCATTTGAACCCTAAGTATTGAATGATCACTATCATTCTACTTAATAAGTTTATCAACATGTTAAACTACCAATTTATGCATGGAAGCCATTAAACCTCTTCTATCAGAGTGAAGTCAAGTTCATTTTCTTCTAAACTTCAAAATTTCACACCATATTAAACTCAATTAAGACTGATAACATGCAACCTATCATAGAATGTCTGGAATGTCTGGCCTTAGCCACAAGCCTAGATGCATATGTTGTGAAAACATTTGGAAACAATAAAAAACATAGGAAATCAGTCAATTATAAATGCTCAGGAAAAGTTTTTGTGAACACTAAATTAAGCTAACCAGTTTTTGAATGTCCAACCACCGTCTCCTTCCATCCATAGCTAAAACAGTGATAGTAGTAGTTTGAATGTAAAGATCTCTTTCAAGTCCATCATTGTTCCAAACATTACCTGGGCAAGCAGATATACCAGGCACTTGTATTCCTGTGTCATCGTAACAAGCAATAAAATTTCTAAAAGTATTACTCTTAAATTTCAAGAAATATCTCATCAAGGAGAAACCATACTCCAACCACAAACTAAACATCGAGATCAAAGTTTGATGCTTTGTCTTTTTAAATTTTTCCATGAACAGAGTCAGTAAATGGAACAAATGCTGAAATAGTTCTTTCAGCCCAAAGTAAAGCTTTATCCACAGACAATGGAGATTCAGATTTCCAAAAATTGATATTCCCACCTTGATTAGAAAAATGTACAGACTGTTGTGATACAGATGATTCTCTTAACCAATCAAAGTTCTCCGGAATTCCACTATGGAGCATTTTTGTGAATATAGCCAGTCTTTTTCGTACATCGTGAAAAGGTTGGCCCGTCTTTGCATCTATCAAACTGAGAAGAGTGTGTGACACCTGAAAAGTTAAAAAGGAATTTTAGAGCTTCCTATATTGGAAAATAAATGGTTCTGTAAGAGAATAATGACTCACTTGCACAACTAGCTGATTACACCATAAGATAACCTGGTGCTCCATTGACAGCCACACATTCTTCATACTCGTGCTACTTATCATAAATCCATGTGTAGACGGAACAATGCCATTGAGGGACTCCAACTTTGATCGCACCTAGTAAAGAAAATCAAATAATTTTGCCAATTTGTTGTTAGCAATAAACCATCAGATTAAAGCTAAAGATGATCAACAAATCAAACATCCTCAGACAAAGTGACTAGTAAGAGAAATAGCAGAACATAGTTCTACGTGTTTGAGTAAATAAATCTATCACTCCTCCACTTTCTGAAATAGATTAGGAAGTGTACAACAGCACTCATTTAAGAAGTAAACACTGACACATAAAATTCAGTAAAATAAATAATTCAACTTATATTGTGGGTTAAAGAAAACAACATAGGAGTATGCTGTAAGCAAATAACAAGGAATATATTTCAATAATAAAGGAAAAAACGAAACAGACAATTGAGCACGCTCAAAATTTTCTTTCCACACTGGTACATGCATATAGAAAGAAAATAATTTATTGAAACTATAATGCCATGACGTACACTAATACTTTGATAAGTGCTCGTGGATATAAGAAATCTCTAGATACTGGCAGTTTGTCAATGCTAAAAAAAATTTTCCCTAATGACGTCAAAAGAAAAATTGATCATCTCTTCATGATACCTAAAATTCACACTTTTAGTCCCCTTTTGTTTGCAATAAATCTAAGTGCAAGATGTGGATACCTGGTAATCATTATAGCCACCAGAAATGGATATAACAGCAACTTGAGAGCGCGACGGTTCAGACACATAACGTCCACTTCGTGAAGTTTGGATCTCATATCCTCTTCTCCATTCCTGATTCACATGTGTGTAATAGTGACCCAAGGATGGCTGCAACGGTACAGGAGGTAACCTGGATAAAGAAAAAATACATTACAAGTGCAATTATTACTGCAGAGAGATGATATGCCAATAATAATAACAGCAACAATAAAATAAAAGTTTACTGGTGTGGAGATGAAAGCGTCAAAACAGTTTCAACTGCAGACTTCCTCAAATGAGGGTGCACAATAGCAGCCCTTGCTACAAAACCACCCATAGAGTGACCAACCAGTATGACATTTTTTGGTGAACTCCCAGAAATAGCAGAACCTTCTTTTGCTCGAGCATCACGAGACTCTTTATATTGATCTAAAATCTACAAGCATTAGATGACGTGTAAATTGCTAGAGAAATTTAATCTTGATCCAAAGGAAAAATAAAGAAAATAAATCACAAAAACCAACTGAAACTGGATTTTCCATATTGGGATCTGAAATTTTTTGCCCAATTATCTAACAGCAAATTGAAACTTCACAAGCAACAACACATACATGCCACATTCATCAGTCTTTTCACAACATGACTAATCTTTTCAATATCAAAGAGTAAAATGATCACAGATAAGTTTTCCGTATTTGGCTAGTGGAATAAAAGATTCACAAAGAAGAAAAAGGTCTCCACCAATGAAGAACTCACACTGCTTGTTTATCTGATCAATCTTTTGCCAACGCGCTCATATTGAGGTGAGTGACATTTCAGGATAGAATAATATTAGTGATGTGAAACAAAAATAATAATAATAATAATAATAATAATAATAATAATAATAATAATAATTACTATGTTTTTAACAAACCCCATGAGCAGGGAGATACGTTATACAGATAGAGTACCCCAATCATTAGACTACACAAATAGATTCCATGCCAAAGAAGGAATATTTACTTCAATTTTTTAGTTTTTTTCAGCCTCTATGATCATTTATTATGATTCTACAGGTGCTTATTAGTGTTTTTCGCATGACAATAAGTTATACAATTAAGATTGGCATTATAATCCAACCTTAAAACACCTATCAGGATGGTATGCAAAAGTGACAAAAATGATACCCTTTGAATGGCATATACTACATATTCTGTGTGTTCTTGAAGTATCCGACCATCCATTGCAGAATGTTCACCTTCAAGATCCACAGCAAACCAATCAAGCATGGAAGTGTATTGACTGGGTAATGGAGTTCCAGTAACATCAGTATCTACTCCTCCCCTTCCAAGATTTAGGGAAGCTTCTTTGTAAAAATTATGCTCAAGCGGGCCTCCTTGGTAAGCCCTATCAGATTCCGCAGCCAGAGATCTCACCTATATCAATGAGGGTGAAGCAGAAAAACAAGAGATACCCATCAGAAAATATAAATTTAAACTTTAAGCATATCAATCTACAAATAGAGCATTTGCTTTCATCAGTATCACATAACCTGAGAACCATACAGAAATTATATGGCATCCACATCATCATATAAGAATGTTTTAGTAATACAAAACCATCGGCAGTATTTATTGAGAAAATAGTTCACTCTATCTATTCACAAAAAGTTCTTAAAAAAACCTCATTTACGCATTCACCAATAAATACAAACAGTAATGTAATTTAACATCCTCACAACAAGAGACACAAAGATACTAACAGAAGTAGATCAGCCATTGGATGGTTAACTGCTCAATTTCTTTGAGTGAGCTATGATCAAGCTTTTTACCAACTTTAGTTTACTAATCACCATAACAAATCACCTCAGAATATTCCAGGCAGCAAAAGATAAATAAGGAGAAACTTGCCTGTTTGTAGCTTCCACCATTACCAGGGATAAAAAGAACAGGAACGCCATTAAGCTTCTTAAGGTGCTCATTAAAATCAATCTTTCTCCATCCTTCATGATACAAGTATAAACCATATTTGGTGGATGACATATTTGCCGGTGTAGAGATTGGAATATACGTCGGATACATATAGGTCATGATACAACCATTTGATATTGGTCTCAACAAACCATAAAGACCCGCTAGGCCAATCCATAAAGCAATGATAATCACAATCGCCAATCTAAATTTCGTTTTAAAACCTTTCGTGCTCGAATTGCCTTTAATTTCTCTCGTCAAATTCATGTTTCCAATCATCTGCAGTCAAATGTTTCCATCCTAAAGTAAAAATCAGAAGATAAAAGAAGTATAAAGTAGTCAAAACTTTACGTAAAGCCAATAGAGAAAGGGAAAAAACACACCATAAAATCAAAGTGTATCATATGAAAGTTATCATTAAAATTCACACTAAAAGTTCAATTAACCCTCTTCAATTAAATGCAAATTCCAAACCCATTAACAAAAGATGCAAACACGTAACATCAAAATCATCAAATGTCCCAAAAACATTAAATTGAACCTCCTAACAGAATGATTAGCTAGAGCTAATTTAGATCTTTAATCTTTACAACCTATATAAAAATCTTTTCACAGAAGAATCCCATCATAGTAGCAACCACAAACCCATCAAGAATTGAAGTGCATCTCAGAAATCAAATACAAACAAAATCAGAGGTGGATCCAGGAATTTAGGATGCTGAGGCTGAAATTTAAAAAAGTCAATATAATAAACTCATATATAATATTAAGTGCTTATTAAGGATATACAACAACAATTCATTAATTTGCCGACAAGGAAACAACAATTCATTATTTGCCGAAAGATAACAACAAATCATTATTTTGCCAATAAGTAGTTTGAGAATACTAGTGTTCTTGATAACGATTAACAAGGAGAGGATTCTACAAGATTTGACAGTATTACACAAAAATCAAATTAATTACTTGTTTGGTGGAGATTAAAATTAGATTTTGATAAAAGTTGATGAAATGTGTGATAGAAAAGTTGTGAGACTAATGAAAAATGTGGTAAATATTGATAATTTAACTTTGACTTAAATTTTAATCAATACCAAACAAGGGCTAAATATTCTACAAGATTGCAATAAAGAAGTTCATTATATTTATGCAGATATTTCCAATTGAAGTTTCAATAGCAAACCAATGCTTGAAATGACTTGTACTAAAGGCATAGTGTGAACCTCTTCTCATGTTTTGAACACTCACATGCTGGTTTAGAATGAAATTAGCAAAATTTCTCCACACATTCAGATGACACATAACCTAAATTGAAGAAAGTTGGCAGTACATGTAATTATTTGGTGTGTGTACCATATCCCTAAGAACTTGTTATTGAAGTTACCAAGGGAGAAGAATCCCAGCTCAAATATTTGTTCCTCAGAAACTAAAATCTGCCCCGTCACGAATGGTTTGGTTTGCAAAAAGTGTATCTGCCGCAAAAGATGATTTTAGAAACATTAAAGAATAGATAGGAGCAGCGATAATCATGGTAAATTGTTATTCCAGCATTTTTATCAGAATACGGCAAAGTAAAAGAAGTGATGCATATCATTATTGTAAGCATGTAGAAATGACAATTTTCCATGCAGCATATTATTATTAACATGATGCGAAGCTCATGTGATAACCATAAAAACCAAATGGAATCTTATTTTCAATAAATTTAACTTCATCGTTTCCTTTAATTCTGGAGTGATCAATTTTTAGTCAAACATGTGAAGAAGACTTTGTTGGTCTTTGCCCTCTGTATTATTAACTTCAATAACCCATTAGACAACCAACAGAAGCTACAAGTACAGCAAGAGTTCCCTCAATGCTAACTTCCCCCTCCGTTCCCCTTGGAACTATCTTGAATGTTGTGAGTCGATAATTGCAAAGACATAAATATTATTTGATGGTTAACAAAGTCAAAATACTAGCTCTGGCTAAGACAATAACAATTCAAGACAACACCTTAGTAATCAAAAGATATCTATCTAAGATTAGGAAAGCACAAAACAGCACAAAGCACTCACCAATCACACTTCCTGGCCCTCTTCTTCCTTTCCTCTTCTCGGCAACCCCTTGAGACTCCTTCTGAGCCAATTTCACCTCCGCTGCTGTGCCCTGGAAATTTTTAATTAATCAACTCGCATTTCCAACTATAAACACTAAAAATTTCTGAAATTCAGAACTTAAGCATTTTCATCATCGTCGTCATTTTCTTTAAACACTCACCAAAACCAAAACATGGAAACCAACAAAAAATAAATCCGAAGTAACATTTCTCTTTTCTTTCCACGGATCACACCCAACATTATGATCATAAAGTACAGTACAACACTAATCATACAAGTGCATTCAATCAAAAATTTTTTATAGACTTCCAAATTCCAGTTCCCATTATCAAAATCAATGAAAAACAAAATACATTTAAGAAAAATACAGCTTACAATGGCAAAGCCCCTTTCAACAAGAAGGGACCAGAAGGGCCAAAATCTAGGGTTTAAATAATTTGAATTGGAGAAGGGTATACAAAAAAGGTTAATAAAAAAAATATACAACTTGAATACCTTCAATAAGTTCCTTCACCCTGGCAATGGCGAAAGAGGCGAAGCCGGTCAGTCACGAAGAGGCAAAGAGCATGGTTAGCGTAGACGTTAGACAGAGATCCGCCCATGAATGCAATTAATTAAAACAAAATGGTGGGAAAAATTATCAAGTACCTGATGGGAGATCCAGGTGGAGAAGTATTTGGATAGTGAAGTAGAAAGAACAGAGTGAATTGTGGGGCTAATCAGATTCAAATATCAATAAATTTGATCTGGGATTGAATGAATACATGGATTTAATTTGTTGACCCTTGCCTTTTTGGGATACAGGCCCCGTAATAATGGGTCGTGTGTAAGATACGGAGATGGGCGGCGAGCTTACCTCTTAGTTGAAATAATAATAATAATATTATTATTATAATAATCCACCTCTTAGTTGAAATAATAATAATAATAATAATAATATATCCCATTTGTTGGAAATTGAAATTAAAATTAAAATTAAAATTAAAATTAATATTTAAATTAAAATTATAAATTAATTTTAACTATATATTTCATGGGATCAGGACGTTTTGAAAATTTTGAAACTT